>CALNHX010010202.1:0-42437 GCA_940337035.1 Agriotes lineatus | reverse complement strand
TTTACGAGATGCGACACCGTATCCTTTTTTGCTGCAAAAGGAAAACTTGCTGCTTATAAAACATGGACGATATTTCCAGAAGTACTCGTAACAAAAGCTTTCGCCTTTATTTCGAAGCCGCAAGAAAATATACCCGATGAAATTCAGAATCTATTGAACGATTTGTTGTCCGTATGTATGCCAAGACTTCTGAGTGCATTGGAGTGAATCAAAGCCGAAAAGAATTTATTACTTCCAAGAAACCGACAATTTCAAACATGCCTCCATCAAAAGCAGCCCGGGAGAAGCACATTTTGATAGCTGCGTACCAAATTAGACACATATGGGGGCAACCCTTGAAATTCAAACTGAATTTTCCTGATCTCAACAATTGGGGTTGGTGTATGTCAAAAGACTGTTGGTTGCCAAAATGGTCAACACTACCGGAGGTATCTAAAGCACTTAGACAACTGATTCAATGTACATGCAAAAAAAAATGTACACAGACCATGTGTAGTTGCAACAAGGCCGGTTTGCATTGTGTTTTGCTCTGTATGAACTGGAACACTACAAGGGAGAATGTTCTTCATTGACATAAAAAATGTACGTATAGCAACTTATTTATTATATAATTGCAATCACTATAAAATCATTTTAAGTTTGGAACTATCTTCATTTTTGTTATCAGCGGATCATTCATGAACTGTCCACATGAAATATTTCGTTATTTGTCACTTACATATATTTTCCAATATTATCAATAAAAAGAGTATTTTGAGGAATTTTCCTTAAAAGGGCTTTATTTTTGGTTTTACGCCAAATATATTGAAATGATATACACAGGGGGGTTAAAAACCAATTTTGGAACGGATTAAGGGAATACAATGATTGAAAATAACCAAGATCTATCTATATTTGAACTGGGAATGTGAATAAGTATTATGCATTTTAAAAAGTAAAAGAGGTAATTGTAATTGAGGCTATTTGAAAGGTATAAGATGGAGTGTAAAAAGTAAAAATATGTGATCGTTAAGGACTTTGTTTCCATTATTAGAAATAACAAGTTGTGAAAAATGTAACGAAAATAATTTGAAGATTAAAATATTAAAAATAAACCCTATTTTATTAATAAAACTGTTTGGATAATAAAAGGGTCATCATAAAATGTGCGTGGTGAAGTATATAAGAAAATTTAAACCTTAAAAGAATAAAAGATATAAAACTAAGGATAAGGATGTGGTTAAAACTAATAGCAATCAGAATTTATCTACAAATGTGAATAACTGGGGAAGAATATAAATTCAAGTTTATTGGAAAATTACATTTAACATCAGAGATTAATTGAATTGGATTACGTCAAGCTGTTCAGTGATAAAGGGAGAGTTCTAGAGGAGGACCATCAATTAAGAGGGCACGTTCCAGGAAGTTGGCAAAGGCAGTAATGGAAGTAGGTGTCTGCAGATTTGGTATGTTGGCTGCATGTTGTGGGAAGGTTTGAGTTGCTGATTCTGGACAGTTGCAGACGTCTTGTCTGTAAGAGGGGCCTTTTCATTGCGGGGAGGTGCGTAAGAAGCTGGATCAGTAGGCAGAGAGGAGCAGGTTGGTTTGCATCCTGAACGTTGTGGAGACCAATTGAAAGGTAATTATTAGAAAAAGGCAATAAAAGACTATAAAAGTGAATTAGTTATCAAAGAATTACTTACTGTGTTTATAATATTATTGTGTACTATGGAAACAAACTGGTATTTGTCATTTGAATTTCAAATCTGTTTTGACATTTGGTTGACATAAGTTATTTTAACTTATAGGAATGATATTAAATAAATTAGAATATCAATTTTCAGAACTAAGCAATTTAGATAAAGGAATCCACCCCTGACTTTCAGGAGCTATCTCAAATTATATTTATTGATATTTAAAACAGAAATAGGACAATTTAAATTTGACAACAATAAAAATATAATCCAAACACATATTAATATAACTATACCTGAAGGTACACCCTTCAATTTGTATATACTTTTTTGATAACAACTAGTTTTCTCAAAAATAACATTTTTTAATGCTTCAAAAAAGAAGCGCCACCTTGGAACTAGCTGCCATTTTGAATTGGCGCTACTTCTAAAATTACTTCTTTTAACAATACAAACCACCCTGCCAAATTGCAGAATTGTTTCATTCACTAATAATTTCATTTACTATTAAAGGTCGACAACAAAGGTGTACACTTTTTAATATAGGTATATATTGATGTTGCCCTTTGTTAATGTACAGGGAAAGTATATTAGTTATCTGCTGTTTACTGACGATCTGAAGATATTGCAGGATAACGAGGATGATTTCCAGTGTGCTTGCCACCAACTTTACATAATAGATAAGGAATACAACTTAGTTATTGAACAGCATAAAACAAAAACTATGG
Source organism: Agriotes lineatus (assembly GCA_940337035.1). Taxonomy (NCBI): domain Eukaryota; kingdom Metazoa; phylum Arthropoda; class Insecta; order Coleoptera; family Elateridae; genus Agriotes; species Agriotes lineatus. Next base: position 40,036 of record CALNHX010010202.1, on the reverse strand, counting down.
CATTCCGCAGAAAAGAACCAGTCAGGTTAAACGTTTGTATAGATGACAAACCAACTCAGTTTCATCAGTTCAATATAATTTTATAATGAAGATTAATACCCAGGTAGTTTTTGCTTTGAGCATGTTATAAAGAAGAGCGTCAGTCCAAACTCCTATGAAAATAAAATTCCATTCAACTTGCACATGGTTCTTGTATTCAGACATTTACTAAATTTATCTTGTAGTTACTACAAGGTATAAAATCCAAAAGCACAAAAATTTGCAACTACAAGGAAACTATACCCGGCATTTATTGTATAGCCCCATGGGGTTTTTAATACATATGATATGAATATAAGTTTTTACAATTCTTCGGTTTTAAAGTAAAATAGATAGATAAACAGAGAAAACTATAAGGATAAAAGCTGGAGAAGTTAGTTAATTATTACACAGGACTACTACGTTGCACATTGACATTCTAAATTCTTCAAGCACCGTGGTGGAGTTACTTTCTGTCCACGCTTTGAGAAAAGGGTTCTGACATTTGCAAGAAACAAACGTGCCGTAGGGCCCGCTGGCATTCTCATTAAAAATTTTGTCACACGCGAAGGGTATGCTATAGTAAGTAGGGTGTTATCCCACAATACTTTTAGTGCCGGATAAGCCTTGTTCGCTCATCGTTTGCGTATAGTTGGGACTCTTCCCGACAAGGAATTTTGATATTCGTTTCGTGGTTTGAGTGGATCGACAGTTGTCTGTTTTTATATTAGACACACAATGTGTTCCTGCTATTTAATTAACATCGCTTATCTTGATCTAGTGCACAATTATGTGCTTTGTTGTTTTCTTGGCTAACATTCTAATTCAACCGCCCCCTGTTTCGACTGTTAGTTGGTCGGGAAAATTTAATTCTTACGAGTCATTTTATCTTCTGTAATAATTAACTTTGGCCTTACTTAATCGATTTAATTACCGTTTCGGCCTGTATATACGGCATCGACTTAAGATTGCCATTATATCAAGATAAATCTACGCACAGTCTTTGTGCTCATCTGTGAAGCTATCACACATTTCGTTTGTGACTTCTAGAAAATATGCAGTAAATGTATTCTCAAACTATCGTTGCAAGAATGATTAGTGTCACTATTACTTCTGTTTACGATAAAGGAAGTATTGGGTTCACCCCAAGAATTCGAAATTGTGTTTTCAACGGATTTCGAGTCCCCTGAACCCAAAAAACGTGTTTTTGTTCATTGGTCTGTCTGCCTGTGTGTCTGCGTGCCTGTCTGTGAACAGAATATCTCGAAAACGAAAAGAGGTATGACGTTTAAACTTTATATATGAGTTTTGTGTATTATGTACATGATACATCAAGCATTTGAAGAAAATCGCATAACCAGAAATAGGTGTTTACTCTTGTGATTGTTCAGTTTTTTTCGATTTTTTCAAAAACGGCTCTAACGCTTTTTTCAAACTTTACATTTCTATTACATTTTAAATGTGTATTGATGTGAAATAGGTGATTTTCCAGTTGAATACTTCTAAAATGGGTTTCTTTTGTTTTTTTTTCCTATTTTTTGTATTAACTCCTATTTTAAATAGAACACCCGGTATATTATTACATTTTGGAATTCAGCTTAAAATTCTACAAAAAATTTGTCTCGTGCACTAATGCTCTATTTTGTACCGTTTTTGTAGAATTTGTAACTTTTGAAAATTTTGGACAAATGCTTAAAAATTAAAAATCATATTTTTTGCTAATTATAAGATCACTGTAAAAGCAAGTTTTGTGAGTGTATCACACCAGATCTTTTGTTCCGGATTATGAATTAGAGAGAAAGGGCAAACGGATTTTAAACGCACTCAAATCTCTATTTGATATGTAGCTTCACAATAGTTATTTAGAAATTATATTATGAGAGAGTGTACAATATTTTTTGTGTGATCTGGGTTTTAATATTTTAAACCAACTTTATTTGATTTTTTCAGAAATAAGAAATAACTACTGTTGATCCAAAACAAATTTATTTTACAGATGGGTGCAGTAAAAACATTATGCACCCATTTGGATGCGAGGGAGTCAGGTCGAGTGGGGTATTTTCTCTAGCCTTTACTACAAGTTTATACAGCGTGGATATTAAATAGCGCATAAATTCGGTAACTCTGTTAATATTCGTTTTTGGGAACAAACCTCGAAGAGGTGTGACGATTTAAATTGCAACGCGCATTTCAAAGTGATGTTGAGATTTTTATATGATTTGTTTTAAATGTTTTGACCCCATCAATATTTTTTGCAAATCACTACCTATATTTTTTTATTTCGGTAGTAAGTATTAATCTCTTTTCAACGTTATAACATTTTAAATAAGTTACAATAGAAAAAAATCTGTAAAAGGCTTTACCCAGAACTTCCCTCGTCGACATTCTGACACTAAATAATTTTAAAAGCAATTTTAGTTAGGAGTAAAGATATCTTCAAGTTTCTACTAAATTAAATACATTTTCAAATAAAAAAATGTATCCCGCTGGGGTTTGAACTCGCTGCATCTGCAAAGCGATCATAACCGCACCGCAGCGTAGCGATCGTATCTGCATCGATAAATCCAACTACGCCACAGAATCTTTTCGAAATAAATCCGGCGCACGCCTCTCTTGAACAGAACGGTGTCAGTGTTCAAACGTTTTTACTCTTTTGCGACATTATCCTGTATCGGTTTAGTCTTATTTTCGGAAAATGTAAAGCTTGACTTAAGTGAAAGTTATTACTTCCTTCTATTTCAAAATTAATCAAAAAATTTTAAAAAATATATTTTTAGGTGCTCACCCTGTATAAAATTTTGGGCAAATCCAATACACACAATTCTCAGATTGCACGACTGCAGGCAAATTCAGCTTGATACTTTTACGTAAACTATGTACCAATACTAATCTTTAACATCCAGATATCTAAAAAAGATGATTGTGCATTTTAAACTAAGAATACAGCATCGCAAATAGTTTTTTTTACTTGGGATAGTAAAAACACTGAAAACTTAATTAAATCCTTCTTCATACAATATTATAACTAATCGTACTATATCAGGCAGGCACCAGTTAGTTTCTGGTTAGACAGGAACTAACTTTCTTATTATAATTCATGAAATACAGCTACAGTATTAATCAAACGCTCAACATGCTTAATCTAAAGTATATATTACACTTGGTGAAAAATTTCTACTTTAGAAGTCTTTAGAAACAGCCATTTCACAAGTGTCCTCTTTTTATACAAATACAGGATAAATTTTAAAACGTTTAAATCCTGTAACACAATTTCCTTAAATTTCAATTTTTTCCAACTTCAGTAGATGACAGATTTCATATACAGTTGATGGTTAAGGAAAATTATAGCAGGATGAGTATCTCTGACGGAAACTTAACTTACAAGCTGCGGTTGACGTTTCTATTCTGTTCCTTTCAACAACGCTGGCACTATCCTCACGGTACAGAAGAGTCTCTATTATTCAACGTAAGGTTAAACTAAACAATGAGGTCAAATTAAGCTCCAGGATATTACCTTACTTGGCACCGTACTAAAACTTTCTTGAAATGAATACAAATTGCAGGTTACATGAATAACTAGTGGATTTTTAAAACAAAACTCCATTAAAATAAAAAGCAGGTTTCAAGTGCTTGGTGATTAATATTAAAGAAAATGTTTTGAGAGGGCTGATACAAACTCATACGCTTAGTGAGAGCTAAGTTAACAATAACAATTTAAATGTTTGTTTACATTAAATTCAGTCACATTAAACGATACACATAAAGATACAAGTTTTAAAAAGTTTTACTAATTTTTTCTCGTATTTTTTCGGTCCTTCTGAAAATAATTATATTTTACAAAACTTTTATATATTGCTATTAGCACATTTTAAGCCTCTATGATTATTATAGCAGTTAATAATATATCATGCATACCTTATTTTATATAATATTCCAGAAATGTACTAGTTTGATTTTTGTAAATAGTATAAAATAGCGTTGGTTTTCATAATAATTGTAAAACTGTATTAAAATAGTATTAGCCTTGATTTAAACAAAATGTAACCAAAGTAGGCTTGGAAACAATGTAAATTCCTCAATAATTAATTGTAAAATTGTGAATAAATACCCTTTATCTACGACAGTGTGTAAAATTGCCCTTTAGTTAGCAGTTTTAAGTTAGTAAAACGACTGTTTTATAACATGTTTTTGTTAGTTTACGTCGTGAATAGTAACGTGTTTAAAAGATTTCATTAGGCACGTTATCAGTAGCAACGTGCAGCGTAATTGAAGCCACAGAATTTAATGTATTTAGTGGTGGCGTCGGTTTTTGAGAATTTCCGGCACTAGCGTTCTTTGAGTGTGTTTTGTTTTGTGATGTGTATTTACTTACGGCATTTGTTATCACCTAGGCAACGGTTTAATCACGTAATCACAGATAATAATTGTCGTTTAATAGCGGACTTGTTTTTTGCGAGTTGTAAGGTTAGAACTCTATATTTAACTCAATGTTCCCTTTAGTTAAATAATATCCTGTATGGCAGCTACCCCGTTAGTTAAATTGATATTTCATAAATTGTTTACTTTTAAAATTATTAAAAATCATACCACGATAATTCAAGTAATTTTGAAATTTGCTAAAATGCCTTTGATGTGTTGTGCTATAGTTACCTATATTTCGTTGTCATTTTGTTAACTTTATTTCAATTTCGATCACCTTTTATGTAATAAACGCTTGTAAACTCTACTTTTTAAATTACTAGAACAAACATTTAAGAACGGTGCCAAAGAATTTAAAATTGAATCTCATATTTTCATGGCAAATGTAATCTCTTAAATTAGAATTGCTAGCGTTACAGCTTTTACACAAGTTGCAAAACGGAAATGTTTTGTAAATATATAAAATCACATAAAAACCTTTTGCTAAAGCAAATGTTTACTTTAATCCCAACGACCAATTACATCTTAATTTTTTCTCATTTTATACTTTAACTATTTATTGTTCTAACAATTTTTCAATTTCTTCCGCGAGTACAAAAAGTTATATCTAGGGGTTTTGAAGATTCTAAAAAAAATCCTTAATTACAATGTAAAAATTAGGCTTTAAAAGATTATTGACACACTGCATACATCGGGTGTTTTAAAAAGGATTACATTTAGTATGCTTTGAATTTCCCATAAAGCAATACCAATAACAATCTAGCTGCAAAATACAAATTTACATGGAAAAAAATACAAAACCTACTAGATGTAATCCTTTTTAAGACACCCGGTAGATTATTATACATTTTTCCTATTTTTTGTATCCAATAGTGCATTATAGCTACGACTAAGAAGTTCCTCGTTACCTTGAACAATTACTTTGATTATGTTTAATCAAGAGAAACGAAATAAATCCATTGAGGTTGTTTCTTATTTCTCAGATTCTGAATCTGAACTTCCCAAGCGGTTGAGTTAAAGTTTTCTAACTCAGGGGTAAAAACTTTTGGCGTGACCTCTCAAAAGTCGTTTACATTTTTGTTAGTTATTAGTTAGAATTCGAACAATACCAAACAACGCCACCTTACTTCTACCATATTAGGAACTTTTCAAGGTTTTCCCAAGTTTCTTGAATCTGTGCAAAGTCTAATATGCGTAACAAAACGAAGCTGCAACTATTTTATTAGGTAGCAGATGCTCGATATGCCTCTAGGGAATTTCTGCTTCTCGTTCCACTCTCTTTATTATTTTAAGTATGAGTATTACGGAGAATGGTTCTTTTTGAGACATCGTCTGTTACTTTATTGAAAATCATTTAAAGTTAAAGATAAAATAAAACACAAAGATGGTTTTGATGAAAGTTCCCTTCAATATAATGCCTTTTCGCTCATACCCTTATAGTGTTGCACATTAAAGCCCATTTTAATAAGCCACTTGAATGTTATTGTACAATTGTGTTTTAGCCAATTAATTGTCTCTTGTAAAGCTATTAAAATATTATTAATGTATATTTGTTTGATGTAACACAAAACATGAAACATCGAAAGGTATACGCTCACAATGAGAACAACAATTATAAAAAATTCAGGCAACATTATACAGCTATTCGAAAGTATGCAATTATCTTTTTTTATAATGCTTTCAACGTTTCTTACACTACAACTGTTAAAGCGGTTTCTAATTTCCTAGTTACTGTCTATCTGTCTGTCTATCTGTCTGTCTATCTGTCTGTCTATCTGTCTGTCTATCTGTCTGTCTATCTGTCTGTCTATCTGTCTGTCTATCTGTCTGTCTATCTGTCTGTCTATCTGTCTGTCTATCTGTCTGTCTATCTGTCTGTCTATCTGTCTGTCTATCTGTCTGTCTATCTGTCTGTCTATCTGTCTGTCTATCTGTCTGTCTATCTGTCTGTCTATCTGTCTGTCTATCTGTCTGTCTACCTGTCTGTCTATCTGTCTGTCTATATGTCTGTCTATCTGTCTGTCTATCTGTCTGTCTATCTGTCTGTCTATCTGTCTGTCTATCTGTCTGTCTATCTGTCTGTCTATCTGTCTGTCTATCTGTCTGTCTATCTGTCTGTCTATCTGTCTGTCTATCTGTCTGTCTATCTGTCTGTCTATCTGTCTGTCTATCTGTCTGTCTATCTGTCTGTCTATCTGTCTGTCTATCTGTCTGTCTATCTGTCTGTCTATCTGTCTGTCTATCTGTCTGTCTATCTGTCTGTCTATCTGTCTGTCTATCTGTCTGTCTATCTCTCTGTCTATCTGTCTGTCTAACTGTCTGTCTATCTGTCTGTCTATCTGTCTGTCTATCTGTCTGTCTATCTGTCTGTCTATCTGTCTGTCTATCTGTCTGTCTATCTGTCTGTCTATCTGTCTGTCTATCTGTCTGTCTATCTGTCTGTCTATCTGTCTGTCTATCTGTCTGTCTATCTGTCTGTCTATCTGTCTGTCTATCTGTCTGTCTATCTGTCTGTCTATCTGTCTGTCTATCTGTCTGTCTATCTGTCTGTCTATCTGTCTGTCTATCTGTCTGTCTATCTGTCTGTCTATCTGTCTGTCTATCTGTATGTCTATCTGTCTGTCTATCTGTCTGTCTATCTGTCTGTCTATCTGTCTGTCTATCTGTCTGTCTATGTGTCTCTCTATCTGTCTGTCTATCTGTTTGTCTATCTGTCTGTTTATCTGTTTGTCTATCTGGCTGTCTATGTGTCTCTCTATCTGTCTGTCTATCTGTCTGTCTATCTGTCTGTTGACGGTATAACTCAAAAATTATTTTTTGGAGGAAAACAATATTTTGCTTGCACATTTAAATCTACTTGACGCGAAACCGAAGTGACAAATATATACATGGTAAACACTTTAAAAATGTAAATGTTTATTTTTGCTTTAACTAAAACATATATAAAAGTAACTATGTGCACATAGTTCAGGCAATTAACACAACAGACACCTCGTAAATGCTGTAAAGCAGAAAAGGGGTTAACGAAGAAATAAGTTCAATTTAAGGCAGAAGCAACGCACGGACTCGAGAAGTGCTCTTTGCGTAGAAATCGGGCGATGTGCTAACAATATGCCAAATGTTAGAATGTCATTCGCAGCCGCCTGCCGTTCGAATTCGAATGCCGGTTGTTTGTTTTTAATTTAATAATTGATGTAATTTGCATTACCATGTGTTTCCTTCTATTGTTTCAGTATTATTTAAAACATTCACATATTTTTACCCCTAGTTTCCTTTGAATGTTAAAATTATTAGGTGTCAGAACGTCCACTTGCGAGGAAGGTTCCAAATAAAGCTCTTTACAGATTTTTTAATCTTTAAAGACCGATGTCATGATGTACGATAATAGTATCAAGTACTAGATGTCTGTTTAATCATCTATTGAAGATGCTTGTGAGAATTTTTACTACTTCTGAAGAAGCTTAAGGATTTTAACTGATTTAATATTAATACAGAGAGTGAATTTTGGTGAGAATTGGCATACACACAGTATTCTTTAAGGTGAAGTAGGTAACCTTGAAAAATAAGGTTTAATCCTTTTTAAATCAATAACATTAATTGAATACCAAGAGTCACCCAAAATGTCGCGGGGCTCTCAGGTAAAATGTGGCAGAACATCCAAAAGTGCAGGAAAATAATTTTCCCGATAATTCAAATATGTTGTTTGTTTAAAACAAATTAAAGGCAGACAAACTTTGTTTAATGGTGAGCCATTTTTAATTCCCTCGACTAAAAGACGAAAGAAGTATTGTAATCGCGAAAAAATCACCTTCCGAGATTTCTTCAGATCTTCACGTTTCAAAGTGCCTAGATGACGAAAACAGGTTTTCTCAATTCCGTCTGTCTGTTTGTTGGCAGTATAGCTCAAAAACTATTTGTCGTAGGAAGACGATATTTTGCATACATGTTATATATTTACCTCGCATGAAACCGGTACAATTTCATACAAATATATAAAGGGTGAGCACCTCAATAAAAAAACTATTTATATTTGCGTTAAGTGGGAAATAGATTAAAGTAGTAATTTTCACATAGAGTATGCCTTACACTTGATGAAAATATAACCCAACAAATACAAGATAAGGTGGCAAAAAATTCAAAAAGTTTCAACAATAACACCCGCTTAAATAGAGCCGCGCGTCGCACACATATCAGCGATCCTGCATGGCGCAGTTAAATCTATCTCATTATCGACGATCGTATCCGCAGGTGATATAGATCGAATCCCTCCCCGGTACTTTTTTAAATTTAATAATTGTTTTAATTTGCATATGCAAGTATTCCGATATTGTTAGCTCTATTTTCCTCTGATTTTTAGGCCGCGAGCCGCATAAATGCGTAAATCCCAAACCATGAAATAGACGGGAAACGCATATTTGGGCGAGGCATCGACGTATATCGTAAAAACTATTGCACATACATATATACATCCTGCGTATATGTTTAAAAATTAATAAAGACATTTTTAGTGCATTGGTTTATTGATGTAAAAAATATAATTAATTTTCTTAAAACATGCCCGGCGTAAAGGCTGAGCCAGCTAAAACCCAACGATACGAACAGGACTCCGTAGAGCAGCAAGAAATTGGTAGGTGGATTTGTTCGCAGTCGCAGTTTTTTATTTGAAAATGTATTTAATTTATTGGAAACTTGAAGATATTTTTACACCTAACTTAATTTCATTTTTAAAATTATTTAGTGTCACAATGTCGACGAGGGAAGTTCTGGGTAAAGCCTTTTACGGATTTTTTTATTTGTGGTGGTAAAGCGCACTTCAATGTCGAAAACTATCGCTCTGGGCAAATTACAAACAAGAGCATCTATTTTATACGAAACGCCTTTTCTTCACATATGCGACTAGAAGAATTGAAGAACGTTTCTACTCTAAAAAGTTATAAAGCCCTCCCCACCTTTGTAGAAGCAAACCCATCTGAACCTTACACCAGATTTTCTTCCAACGTCACTTAGTTGCGCCTAAAAAATCAAGTAATTAGATACAGCAAATGCCATTAAAATTGCTTTTACATATAATGGTATTTTAATACAATCCTCAGTGCTGTAGCTCCTTTGAGACGTAATACTCATGTTTACAGGAACGTTTTTCTTTTTACTTCCCTCGCCTGAAAGACGAAGGAAGTAGTGTAATCGCGAAAAAATCACCTTCCGAGATTTTTTCAGATCTTCACGTTTCAAGGTCCCTAGATGACAAAAAAAGGTTTTCTCAATTTCGCCAGTCTGTCGGTCTGTCTGTCTGTCTGTCTGTCCGTCTGTCTTTCTGTCTGACCATCGGCAGTATAGCTCAAAAACTATTTGTCGGAGAAAGACGATATTTTGCATACATATTATATATTTACCTCGCACGAAACCGATACAATTTCATACAAATGTATACAGGGTGAGCACCTTAAAATAATAAAATTTTGTCTATTTTTGTGTTAATTTTGAAATAAAAGGAAGTAATAACTTTCACATAGGTCAGGCTTTACATTTGTCGAAAATAAGACTCAACCGATAAAGGATAATGTCACAAAAGAGTAGAAATGTTTCAACCATTACACCGTGCTCTTCAAGAGACGCGCGCGCCGGACTTTTCCCGAAGAGACGCGCTAGCGCAGATGAAATTTCGTCGTACTTATATCCTCTGCGGAGATTCGGTTAGGATCGAGCATTCTGCAGAGCTGCAGATGCGGCGGGTTCAAACCCCAGCGGGATAATTTTTTTTTATTTGAAAATGTATTTAATTTATTAGAAACGTGAAGATATTTGTACTCCTAACTTAATTTGATTTTTAAAATTATTTAGTGCCACAATGTTTAGAGGGAAGTTCTGGGTAAAGCCTTTTACAGATTTTTTGCTAAATACCATTACGTCTAGAAGTTTGTAGCATTATTTTTCTACACGATGTATGTAAGGAGTTCTATCATTTTAAAGAGCAATAATAATTTATCGACCTCTGCTGACGGCCTATTTCAAAAGCCTTATTTGTATTCGAAAGTTGAGCGTCAAAGCCATACAATCGTAATATGCTGTTCATCCAGCAGAAATTAAGGTCGGAATTCAAGAAGGGGCCGTAAAACTAGAAAACAGAAAAGAATATGAAAGAAGATAGATTAACCTGTCAAGTAACTTCCTACACTCATATTATATCCTAACCGAATTCCCTCGAGTCCTGGGGCGTTTTTGCTTCCTGGGGCGCGGGCCCGTCTGCGTCTGAGTGTCCGTTTTCTCTGGCTTCTCTGTCAACAGTCCCTTGACCCAATGAACTTGTCAGGAGTCAACACCGATGAGAAAATTGCCGAGGGCGTCCAAGCGAAAAACAAATTCTTTGGGAAAGCCAACTACTGCGCGAAAGGGCAGGTTCTAGGCGAAAAACAAATTATAGGACCGTCCCGAACGTCAGCTCGTCGCATTGTTCGATTTATCATTCCTGATTGGAATTATTCTAGTGCAATTTTTTATCCAGGGCCGGCGGCTAGTTTGAAATACAAATGCGGAAAATAAATCGCCTTCAGCAAAATAAGCTTTACGGAAAAACTAATCGAGTCGTGTTACATCTTACTTTCCTATAAGAAAGCCGATTTGTATAACGCATAGCAAACAATAAATTTAATGTACAGCTTGCTCAATCTAAACAAAATAACTACCGTGACTAATTAATTTCAAACTCAATTTCAGGAGGTTGGTTAAGAAATAAAATAGTACCCAGTAAACACTGGGTTCTGTTGAACCCGGATATTAACAGAAATCGCTTGGAGAAAGTTAGTACATAATTGTCTTACCAGACAGGGATAAACGTGTACCACAAATTTTTCTTATTAGAGAGTTAGAGATTACACTGTAATATACGTAAAAAAATCATGTGCAGAAATTAAAATTTTCGAATTCAGTTTAGATGTCTCGAGCTAAAGTGTTTTTTTTTATATGAAAACGGTATATGGCCCAGCTACACATAATCTCAGTAATGGTAATTAATAATGTTTCGATATATAGTCAATTAGTATGTTTGTGCATTATAAGTGATTGCAGGTAAATTTTGTTTCGAACTTCCGTCAGTGTGCGTGAGTTTCCGTTATCTGTGAATCATGGTTCTTAGTGTGCAGTTTTTGCAAGCGTCCGAGTTCCTGGAAGCAGTTTGAAAAAGCGCGAAACAAATATTAAATGCGACACGCGCGTTTCTGCGGAATTTATGGTGCGAAGCTTCAAGGTAGGGATGGGCGCGTGACGTGAAAACAGTCGTGTCACGTCGTGTCACGGCGTGTCACGTCGTGAACGTGACTAATATTTGAAAATCGTGACGTGAACGTGAGTAAACGTGAGTGAAAATTTCCAAGGCGTGATTCACGTTTCACGTTAATTTCACGTTAAATATTTAGAATAGAATAAAAAACTGCAGGGTGCAGCAACTTTTAAATTCATTAAATCACAAATTGTGCCAAACAAGTTACATTATGTGGCTTTATTTTTGGACCCTAATTATAAATCCTTAAAGTTCATACCTTCACATAAAAGAGAAGATTATAATGCAAATAAAACTATAGATGATGACGAAATACATAGCAAACGACTCACAACTGGTACATCAGCATCAGATTCTTATATTTCTACACTTAGAGATAGCTCTGACGATGACACATGTAATTAGGATGATGTCGAAACAGAACTAAATTAGTATGTTAAATTAAAATTCGGAAATGTAGATGACATTTTAGGATTTTAGAAAAACAGTGTAAATACGCCACTGTTAAAAAACTTGAGAAATTTTAAACATACCGGCAAGTTCCGCTACAAGCGAAAGAGTATTATCTACAGCTGGTCGAATTTTAGAAGAGCGCTGAATTCGACTTAACGCTGAAAATGTTGATTACATATTATTTTTAAAATCAAAATTTTAATGTGTGGATGTGTAGATGAACTTATTATTCTAATAAAAGTAATGGTTTGTTTTTTATACTCGGCTAACACTGAAAACGTTAATTACGTTTTATTATTAAACCAAAAATGTATTGTGTAGATGTGTAGATGAACCTATTTTTAGAAAAGTACCTAATGTTTTGTTTTGTATACTCGACTTAACACTGAAAATGTTGATTACGTTTTATTTTTAAACCCATTTATTGTGTACTTGTGTAGATGAACTTATTATTCTAATAAAAGTAATGTTTTTTTTTGTATACTCGCCTTAACGCTGAAAATGTTGATCCTTGTACGTAAAAGCACTTTCAAACCTACGAATTAAAAGTGTTGCCTAGCAACATATACCTTCTGTACTCATACCAATAAGGGAAACGTCAATTCCAATGACAGCTTTTGGTATTAAAAGTAATGTCTTTGAAGACAGCTGCAAGAAATATATTTGCGAGAAATCAGTATTTATCCCTTGTCGAAGTTATTGTAGTCAATTTTATTTTTTTTATTTTTATGTCAACTATTTTGATTGCAAAATATCACGTAAATTATGTCAGGTGCAAAACATATTTTTAGTTCTCTTTAGGGTTTTTTCATTGGTTTTAAATTTGAACATTCTCTTCTATCTGAATTTAAATTTTGAAATAAAAGCTGCGTGTCACGTCGTGAGTGGCGTGTCACGCCGTGAACGTGAGTGAACGTGACCGTGAACGTGCGTGAACGTGACTGTTTAAAGCACACGTGAAACGTGCGTGACGTGAGCGAAGATTCACTCACGCGCCCATCTCTACTTCAACCAGTGCTACGCTCTGAGGAAACGTAATGGTTTGAAGAATTCGAGTTTTCTAAAAGATATCAGCGTAATTCACGAGCCCTAAAGACAGCTAGTTAAAATACCAGCTGCAAGCATCTCCGACCCGGCCACGCAATCCATTGCAGCGTACCACTTAACGGTCAACTCATCCTGGCACCATGAGGAAACCTGCTATCAGGTGTAATATTACAGATTGGCATTTTTAAATGCAAAACAGGTTGGTTTTTTAACCATTTCAAAGCAGAAAAATAACGAAACTGCATCATATCGCATCTCAAACTTAGGGACGTTTTTGGGCAAATTTTCGTGTTACTGCAATTTGGGAGGCCAAACAGTAGCCCAGAGCGACGGTATCGTATCACCTCGCCATACTCTCGTAAACTATGGAACTTTCGTGCAGTTGAATGTACGCGCATAAAGTACAGTTAGGTAATTTGGCGTTTCTTCTAATGTTGTTGAATTATAAGTGTGTTTTAGGCACCGAGATGCCATTATTGTTTAATTTTTAATGCGAGTAGAAATCAGCAAACGCGTGTTATGTATAATTGATTCTTCGGCTCATACTCTCAAAAATCTAATAACTATATGGATACAATTGCCCGCCGGACTATCTCAGTGGAGACGGTGTGTAGTTCTTTAAATACTAACGCTAATCAAAAAGCCAAAAAGGACGCTAACGAATCTTTTAACTAACGACAAATACAAATAAATTCAAATGTATCCAGGCACCACAGAGAATTCCTAAGCTCAAAGTAACACAACAATCCGAAAGAATGCACACGAATCCAGAGAGAGAATGCACACAAATACATATAACCATAATATACACTGTTGAAGTAAAGAGGTTAAAGTGGTGTAACTATTTAAGATGAATGGGGGTAAATCGTCTATCAAAGCAAGTAACAGTGTCGCAACCTCGAACGATACGGAAAAAAGAAGACATAGAAAGAACTGGAAACAAGGGGCAAACGAAGCAATGGAAGCTAGAGGTATTCATGACGACGATTGGCTTGACCGACAAAAATGGCGATTAGGATGTGAGAAGCGGTTATAAACTGCATAAAGTTCGCAATTATATAAATACATTTTTCTATACTTCAAATATCCAGATACTAAAAATCAAAATTTGAATTTTTAATAATTGGATAATTAGATTTTATTTATTGTTCGTTTTTATTGCAATGAACGTAATTTAAGCAAACATATAATTATGATAGGAATTATTATAATTCAAGCATTGCAAATATTATGTTAAAACTATTCCATAAGTGTCATAATTTTGAATTTAAATTGTAATCAAATAGCATTAGCCTTGAAATAATTTGAATTTGATAATGTAAAATAGCATTGACCTAGACTTAAAAAGAAAACTGTAAGTATAACAGGCATTGGCTTGAAACAAACAGTAAGAAACAATGTACGAAACTGGGGACCAGAAGCCAAACTATGCCTGTTTTGGCTTGCCATAAAAAATTAAAATAAAAGTTATAATAAATACCAATTGATACAATTACGAAGTGTTTCCACATTAATACATTGTTGTTGGATAGGCTGCAGAGGTTTTGCATTATTTCCTATCGCCTCTGCAGATTATAAAAGGTATTGGGCTGTGCATCTAATTTGGGGGTGTTTTGGGCGGTTATTTCTTTGAGGTGTAATATTAGAATCGAAGTCCTATCTGTGGGCCCAGGTGCGGAGATTGGAGCCGGGAGCAGTGATCAAACGACGATCATCACCTAGGCGAGTCATTAGAAGGCTTACAAGGCAGGACAACCGATAATAAAGAGGCCCAGTTTGCGATGAAGTTGCTGGTAGCCTGATAAAGGCCTAAATATCCGTCGCAGAAGCATAAAATCAAGGTCCGACGCACATTTTCTTAAAATAAAATTAATAATTATTCCGGTGGCGTCCTTTGTGTGAGTTCTGTTTTAGTGGCGGTGTTTACTTACAATATATCACCTAGGCAACGCATCGTAACTTAATAGCAGACGTAATTGTTTAAAATTAGCCCACTCTAAATTGTTTCTGCATTGTAAATGTGAGGTTATGCCACTATAAATTGACATTAAGAAATTATTTCCCATAATTTCAAAAATACCGTGCTAGATTATCCCGTTATATAAATAAGCACGGTAGAAACGATCGCATTCAATAAAAATCAGATCAATTTATATAACGGTCAGTGTATTAGCAAGTAATTTCATATATTTCAAATAATAATTTGTCGGGATGTAACAACCCAACCCATATGAAATCGAGTCATTAATCTTTTAACAATAATTTAATAATAAATACAAAGAACTAGCCCAGTTATCAATATCATAACTATATACTTTAGTGTATCACCGGAAATCGTTCCTTCTGAATTCAACGATTATTTTGATTATATAAGATTACCTTGCTTAAATTCGTTCACCGCGATCTACGTATGACGTAAAAAAATAACTTTCACGTTTTTAATAAAAACAGCGGTGAGCGTGAAATAAGATGTACAGCGTGTATACACAAAAAGCTGCTGAGATATCTTTCCAATATCACCTCGTGATAAAAAGTTTAATCCCAGCAGCTCCTACAAAAAATCCATGGATTTCTTTGTGAACGTGTAAGCTTATAAGCTGAACGCGAACGCCAGATTTTTGACATGGAATAGGAAGGAAAATATTTGGCAACGCACATTACTTTTCGATCGCTGCATTCTAAGCATATTTCCTTTTTCTGTAAGACAATAAGTGATCAAGTATAAGGTTTTAATTACTAGCTAAGTTATTCATATTATCAGAAATACACATTTTTATTGGATTTGCTTAAAAAGAGGACATAGTATAGGTTTTACAATAATTATGTATTAACCATAGATTGCTTATTTCATATTTATATTTTATACATGATGTTGAACTCTTTAACATGATATGTATCAAAAAAATCGTATAATTTGCGTCAGCTCGTTATTTAAACTTATTGTTCGACTAAATTCTACAAAAACTGTATATTTCAATTAAGTTAAACTTTACGGTTTGCTAGTGGTTCAACTATTTACTAATGTGGCATTTTCATCCTATGTAATTCATATAAATAAAAATTGTGTTTTGGGCAGTATTCCAAGGGAAAAGCTTCCGTAGCCCCAGGAAGCATTCCTAATTTATGAAAGAAATGCACGACCAAACATTTAAAAATGAAATAGTAAACAAGAACTTCTATAAACTTCTGAAATAATTGATACAGTTCTAATTTTGGTACAAAGAAGATCTAGGCAATTTTTACTAACAAGAAGCGCTCTGCATAACAATAAGATAAACCTCGCTGATCTAACTTGCGGTGAAGGATACTGGGTGTCAAACAGTCTCGAGTAGTCTTTAAGGAGTAGGGTTTCGATTTCCATAATAAAGCTAGTTTGCATTCATGTAACTTATTCAAACTAGAACAATGCCCTTTCTTTAGCGGAAGCTGCCCTAAGTTAACCTTCACTCCTTCCAACAAAAGCTCGAGAAACAAGCGGCGTAATAATAATCGTCTGTGTTCCCACAAAGGTATAATTTTATTTTATACGGTGAAGAAGGGTGCTTGAAATTTTCCACTTCATTAGTTATAAACAAGCTCCATTTAAAAACGAGTGCTAAAGACTTGGCAAACTTCGCAGGAAAATATTTAACTAAATTGAGACGTAAAATTAGGTGAGTAGGTCAAAATAGGCTACCGTTGAGCACCGCAGATGAACTGCTGAAAGAATTAGAAATAAATCCGCGAAAAGTGCTATTGTTCTGGCAATAAAAGGAACATAAACATCATGCATCAGTTTTATTAGACTGCGTCCTCGAGACGTCAACAAGAGCTCTCGAAAACGCTGAAAAGGTTTTACGTAAAGCTGAGCTTTAGGACACATAAACCCTGTATCTTAAATTGCAATCAGTAAGGTTGGCTCTAAAAAAACATTATTATGCTAAAATAGAGGATGAAGCAAGTTACACGTCACTCATAGTTGAACATTCGATTTGCATTTTGTCCCAACCTCACCACTTTCAGTTTATCAAAGAGCTTTCGATAAACAAAAACACAGGTACAATAAACCAGAGTTGCTTTTTAAGTCCTAGCTGCAACAACGATGATAATGTTTTTCCAATTTAAACAGGATATTCGAGAAGCGACTACATCTGTTATTGAATTTACAACTTGTTTTCTGTTTGTAAACTCGGAGTTTACATTTGAATGAATATATATCCCAGTCCATGCAGAACATTGGTGTATTCTTTTAACCATTTAAATTCTCCGTTATGACCAAGGGTTTGAAACCAAATCTGAATTTTTAGACAATAAAGGTATCAAACTCCGAAGACTGAATTTAATTTCCGTTTTAAATTTTAGTGCACTACTAGCTCGTTAACTAGCATATTAAAAATGTTTTTCAATTCTGTGGTAGTAAAATATGAACTTATCAATTAAACACAGCTGCTTAAATAGTTCCTATTCTACTGATTCACATTTTACCAATAGAATAGTCAGAATTTATTTCATCTTCCACGGTTACCCTAACAATTATTTTAAGTACAGGTATAACAACAACAGCAAATTGAAAATTCAATTCGGGATATATTCTATTCTGTTCACGTTGCACTTTTCATGTTATGTAAATCCCGCAGTAGTATTTTTGGTGGATTCTTTTCTGGATTCTGCTGAGGTTGCAACCTTCTTTTTCTGTGTGGGATTAAATGGATTCAAGGTCAACTTCAACTCTGAATTCCTATCAAATTACAATTGTTGTCTTACATATTGTAATTCATATTAAATTACAAAGAACGTTTCGGCTCAAACATGAGTTTCCTGTACTGTGCGAGCACGAATAACGACGAACAGTGATGCTGTTCAGAAGATGGCGTCAATATTTTACCAGCTGAAAATCGCCGCTGTACACTTATATCATAAATGTTCGTTGTTAGGCAGTAACGATTAAAGGAAATGGTACCTACTGTTAGAACATAAACACTTAAGCGTAGGTGAAGTGGCGTCAAAAAACTATTAATATTAGGTACATTTCGGGAAGGTTTCGTAAATTACAAATTTAAGAAATAAAATGTATTAGAATGGTTCACAACGCATCTTCCAACAGAATTTACATATAGTAGGTATGATTATTCGCCTACAGGCGAAAGCAGCAAAGGGCTCTAAAATTGCACTGAAAAAAAAAGAATTTCATTCTTATTAATGAAGACAACTAAACAAGTGGGCAATTTTACAAACAAATTTGTAATATTAACGATTTTAGATTAAATAACGGTAATTATGATGCGAATTGTGCCCAATCTGGTCGATACATTGCATTTCCTTGTGCAATTTGCAAAGGAACTGTTATCTAAAGTCTACACATTACTCTTTTTCTGTGACGTCAGAAATAACAAAACATAGCTTTTAAAACATACGTCTTACATTGCATTGAAATTCAAAAAGATCATTTAGATCGCGGGTAGTAGACTTTAGAAAGGATTTGACATATACCTAACCTTTAATGTCAGGGATGTTCTAAATAGCACATTATTCAAACCAAGACATTATTGACCTATGTAATTCGATGTTTCTCCTTTTCGAAGAAGTCCCTAACGCTGAAAATAAGATTTCAAGCTTGCCCGCTTGCTTGTTATTGCGCGTTATTTTACTGCCATTTTGGACAAATGTCAGATTGACAGTATTATAAAACAAGCCATACTTAAAGTGGACATGACCAAACTGCAGATTTTTTGTTTCGTCCAGTTCCTTATAGTTAAATAAAGAGAGAACATTGTTACGTCACAACAAATAGATAATGTGTAGACCTTACCAGATTGTAACGGTGTTTGTTTTATAATTTCCACCTATATCAATCAAAGCATTAGAATTACACTAGACAACAAATATTCATATTTTGTTAGAAACTATGTACAATTTTTGTTTCTTTTATAGTCCTTCTTTTGGCACGTCAGGTTTTGGAAAATAAAATTATTGAAAAGTAAATGAAATAATGTTAATTAGATACCTATGTACATTACATGAAACTGTATGCTATCGTCTTGTTTGGATTATTTATACACGTACAGAACATTATGAAATAAAAAGACGTTCAGCTATCACAATCTGATTTACATTAAATCGAAAGAACCGGTGTAGCTCTTTATATACCCACATAGCCAGAAATCGACCAATTCTTAATTTGATTGGTTCCAGAGCAAAAATGGGCTTGCTTTAAGTGCTCTGACGTAGGAAACATGAAAGGACATGTTCAGACATGTCCACTCAATGTTCGGCAGAACAATATTTTTTGTACTATCTTTATTACATAAAAGTAACTTTGAAATTGTGTAAAATGTAATGCGTTTTTTTGAAAAACCTAATTAAGAACATTTCTCAAAATTCTGATGTGATGGAGAAAATTCTAAATCAGATTCAGAATCAGCATGACAAAAGACATAAATTACAAGTATTGATTTATAAGAAACCCAAACCGTGTTGACCAGTGCTATTACCTTTCTAGCCCATAGCATAGGTGACCTTATTCTAATTAAAATATACGGTACTTCCCACCCAAGAAAAGCGCCCTTTCGTGCTTTCCAAGAATGCTTGGACACTCAGCATCACTCCGGTTCGCTAATACAATGAAATATTATGAACAAGTTATTTATCAAAAAAAAGCCCAAAAAAAATTTTTTTTTTGCTGACGACCATACCTCAGAAGTTGATGTGGCCTTCATTTTCGGAGGACCTATTGTATGAAAACGGTCCAAGACTTCAGGAAGATTACTGGCGACTGGAATCGTGTACACACGAACATACATACCCCGCACAGCAAGTTTAGGCAAGCCCCAATACGAGTGAGGGATCTAGTTGGCTGGGGTCTTCACCAAAAGATCGGCACAGCCGAGACGGAGATTTGGTATAGTGAGTTCATTAGTCAGTTGGCACGAATTTTAGAGACGACTCAGAGTAGTTTTCGATATGAGGGAATTTCAATACTTCGTACACTTCGTGTCGAAGTAATACGTTTGCATTTTAAAAGCTACATGTAATACAGCAGTGGCGACAAACCAACTTAAATGTTACACAACTGTTGGAGCAGGTTCACTGATTGCACATATGACATATACCTACATTCACTGCTTTGGGCTCATCACTGGTCCAGTGGCCAATTGCAGCAATCAGCAGAACACCAGAGGCCGATTGCGAGAGCTTGCTTGTTTCACTACTATAGCATTTTTCGTTAAAATGATCCGCTATAATTTGTCTAATTTAAGACACTTCTGCCACCCTGCACGGTGGCAGCTTTTATAAAAAATTATCAAAATCGGCCTGATGCAAGGCTCATACTAGGTGTCAACAGAAAAAGCTACACGACGAGGAGGCAGTGTGGCTGTAAGTACAAACCGTATTCTACGTTCATATGTTACTACGCATAATAATATGTAATTATTTGTTCATATTGTATTACTGTAGCATATTGACATGAATTTACTAGCGCACCACATAGGTGGTCTTATTACAATTAAAATAATTATTACATTTTTAAGATTGCATTGTACTTAAACAATTCACATACGAAAGTATTTGCAACGTCTTTAATATAGAAAGCGCGCTGCAATGAAAACAACTATCGCTGGATCGAATTATGGTTGAAGTCTTCAAAATTATCTACAAAAAAGGTAAACATACCTTAATGCTGCTAACAATACTAAAACACTTAGCAATGCGAATTTCATGAATTTGGAAATTAAGAAAAAACGTAGCAGCCAGTGGGATTCGAACTCGCTGCTGCGATCCTTACCGTTGCATTATAAATGAAGCAGTGGCGTTCCAATTTTAGGCGAAATGCGCCCGATCGGTGCCGATGAAATGGTAATGCAGAGACTCAGGTACACCACATGTTTAATATAGGGATTGATAAAATGTTCTGCTAACTACATAATAAAATTTACTTTTTTTATTAGAATTGAGTTTTATAATTTTGTTTTCTGTCCTTATTTGTGTTTTATTTTAACATTTAGTTTGTTTCTTTTTAAAACTTTTGAATTAAAAATGTTAGATTTATTTTTGAATATTTACCTGTTTGTTTTAAATACATCACATTTTATATCCGGAGATAAATGTAGAAATCATACAGTAACATTAGTATTTTGTCATATATATTGTTAGCATACTGAGGGGCGCAAAAATGTTGGCTGGCGTACAATAAAAGTTTGCCTAGTTAAGGTCCTGTCGAGAGTAAAACAACGCCTGGTCCAGTTGCCAATTAGATCGCAGCCATCCGTGCATTATAGAGGACGTTAAGCAGTCGGTCTTTGTTGTCATTTTTGTGGAAGTCGTTGGGCTGCACCAGAGGCGCTAGCACAATAGAAAACGTTTCCTCCCGAATTCCGCAAGGGCCGCTAATGCAGCAGAAATACATTCGTTCTAAAAAAGTTATTGAAAAACGAAGGGAATTTAACCCTTAAGTACTAACGTGACGTCTGAGAGACGGAAATGTTCGACGCGTGTGTTATATTTCCCCCTCCAGTTAAGATGTATGGTTGATCTTTCATCTAATTTCAAACTACCTAAAAATAACACAGTTTTTAAAATTTCGCTGCGGTGGGATGTTATTTGTATTTAAAAATAAATTCCGTCTCAGAGACGTCACGTTAGTATGCACGCTACTATTTTTGCATGATGGGTCAAAAACCAACTTGCTCAAATACGGTTAGATCAACAGCTTGTTGCTTGAGCAGCAAGTGTTCCAGTAGTATAATGAATTAGACAGTGAGGACAGTAACGGAGAACCTAATATTGATGAAAATTCTGCTATACTTAGTGACCCTAATGTGTTCATCTTGCACTAATTCTGTATAGTTTTAGGGTGGTGTGAAATTTTATACGTATTTTTTTTTCTCACTGTTTTTTTAGTTAAGTTGTGTTAGAATACCATTGTCTGTTGAAATATGTTTGCTGATAATAAAAAAAATATTGAAAATTGCCTTTTTCTGTAATTAAGTTAACACCTACAAATTTAAACACGGTTTCCTATTTGACTCTGTAAATGCTAATATTTTTATGAATTTCTATTTTTTATGTGATTAAAATATGCTTGATACATCATTGCATAGTACTTTATGTTTTAAAAAAAAATTAGTAATAAATTCATAAATAAATATATGCCCGTCTCTGAGACGTCACGTTAGTACTAATGCACCACAACAGACACGTTAGTACTTGAAAGTTAACTTGGAGACCCATATCGCCTTTGTAGATTTCTAAAAGGTTTTCTACTGCTTAGATAAACAGAAACTTATAAAATAGTGAAAGAAAGAAGATTCCCTAATCATCTAATAGAAATGATAAGATAATTTTACAGGTTACCTATAATTGTACGGAACATGCCATGCAATAAATACTTTGGTATCTAGTAGCTATGGTAGCTCCTTGTTGCCGAGCTTCATTTATCGATTGTTAATATGATTTATTCAGTAAATGTGATTCAAGGTCAGTACTATCTCTTCGTTTTAAGTTATATCCATATATTCTTACGAATTTTTTTTTTTAAATAATTATATCTTACACCATCACAAAAGAAACGTATGCAGCACCAATCTCTCTTAAAAATATTATTCATTTCCAATTTCTAGTTGCATTATGTTTGAGATTAACATTAAAAATCTAGTGTGATACACGCACACAACTTCCTTTTACAGTGATCTTATAATTAACCAAAAATTTGATTTTAATTTTTAAGCATTTGTCAAAAATTTTCAAAAATTACAAATTCTACAAAAACGGTACAAAACAGAGCGTTAGTTCAAGAGAAAAATTTTCTCTAAAATTTCGAGCTGAATTCGAAAATGTAATAATATACCGGGTGTTCTATTTAAAATAGGAGTTAATAAAAAAATAGAAAAAAAAACAAAAGAAACCCATTTTAGAGGTATTCAACTGGAAAATCACCCCAATACATATTCAAATTGTAATAAAATGTAAAGTTTTTAAAAGATTCGAAAAAACTGAAAATTTCATCAAAAGCTTGCTGTTGCATCTAGATAGTACACAAAACTTAAGGATGAAGTTTCACCGCCATACCTCTTTTCGTTTTTGAGATATTCTGTTCACACACACACACACAGACAGACACACAGACACAGACAGACCAATAAACAAAAACATGTTTTTTTTGGGGTCAAGGGACTCTAAAACGTAAAGATCAATTCAAAACTTAATTTAGAATTTTTGGTGTAAATCCAATACTTCCTTTATCGTAAAAGGAAGTAAAAATAATAAAAGTTAAGGCTATCGCTATATTGTATGCCATATTTATCACTTTATTATTAAAACAAAATACGATTAAGTTTGAAGGTTGTTGAAATGAAATATCTACAAGACTAGCTATAGCCCGTGGCGCATGCCGCATTTAAAGTTTAGCGCGTTAGTGTGAGATGCACGCAGATCTGCCTGCCACGAATGCCACTCGAACTTACATAAGGCGGCGGCCTCGGAAAATCAATTTGTAGGGGTGTATTTGGGCTCATTCAACAAGGCAATAATAAATTCTCATTATTATTAAATTACATGTACTTCTCTTCGTAGTTTTAAAAACCACCAATAGGCATAATAAATAATTGTTTTCTGTGATAATATCGCTATTAAAAGTAATGGGAAGTTCGTTTACAACAACACATAAATAGTAAACTGTTGAATGTAGTCTTCGTACTTTTTCCGGTTTAACACGGCATGTAGTGTGATATGAACCGTTAAACAGATCGAAAAAACAAAGGAAATGTACGCCGCCCGAAAGGCGCCAGAAGAACAAAGAATATTACATCTGCTTAACAAACCGCCGCGATCCTACGCAAAAGTATTTTTCAAAACCCTAAAATCATAAAAATAAGTGCAATTACAACGAATTTCTAAAGTGCAGCAAGATTGCAACCATAAACTTTATTGGAACCGGCCGGCCAAGAAAGGTGACAGCAAGCGAAATACGCCTCACGAATGTTTGCAGATTGAATTTACTTAAATTAAGAAATTTTCACTAAAACGCTCTTAAAACAGAGTGCGCCCGATTCAAAATCCCACATAAGGATGCCTGCCGATAGGAGGAATAAGCCGCCACCTGATAAAACAACGCCCAAGCCTCTAGCGCACATACAGGCCGATTAAAAATAACTTTTCCATCAGCCAGCAAACATATCACCGCTCGTAATGCGGACGATGGTGGCAAGAAAACACTACAGAAATTTCGAAGTACACGGCGGCCCGGCTAAGATGCATTTTTCTAACGGTTAAATCAGGACAAAAAGCCGCGTACAGCCGGCTAAATATTACACATTAAATTATAATTAGCGGAAGGAAGCATCACAGGAAGGCGTGAATAGTCTCAAAATTACTATAAAAATAGCGCGCAACCAATCGAAGCAAAATAAACTTATTAACATACGCCATAAGAGTAATGCTTAGTTAAGTTTTACGCCGAACACGGAATTCAAAATTCCAAGTTGAACTAATCTTTACCAAAACCTAGCAAATTGGGTGTCGTTAGAATCGACATTTCAACGACTATTGATTGCGACTCAAATCAAGTCGATAATTGATCACGCCGCTCAATTAAACGCTATAATCCGAAATACATCAAAAACGGGCAAAACATCCCTTCTACTTCGACCAATGAGCTGCGAGATCGCGTTTGACAAAGGACTGGCTCCTTTAAATAGTCAGACGCTGGCAGTAGGAAATCACTCTGCCTCGGCGGGTCAATCCAGCAGCAACTCAATCCAGGAGAGTCCACCAGCAGCCACTTCAGCTCCAGGACTCAACTCCAGCCTTCTAGGACTCAACCCAGCTAGCAGCTCCAGCCTTCCAAGGATCTACCAGCCCCAGCCCTCTCCAGAGCCTATCACCTACGTGGACTTAGGGCCAATCCTCCGCATTGGACTCTGCTGCCTGCCGTCTTCGGAAAACTTTGGGAACTCGAGCCACTTCCGCCAACCGCCGCCTCCGCCGCTGCTCTCATCCCGCCGCCCCGTTGCCAGTCGCCACCGCCGCCGCTGCAACCGCAGAAGGAAGCCGCCAGCCGCCGCCTCCGCCAAGGAAATCAGCACTGCCGCCGACGTTGCCGCCGCCGCTGCTCTCAGCCCGCCGCCCCGTCGCCAGTCGCCACCGCCGCCGCTGCAACCGCAGACGGAAGCCGCCAACCGCCGCCTCCGCCAAGGAGATCAGCACTGCCGCCGACGTTGCCGCCGCCGCTGCTCACAGCCCGCCGCCCCGTCGCCAGTCGCCACCGCCGCCGCTGCAACCGCCGAAGGAAGCCGCCAACCGCCGCCTCCGCCAAGGAGATCCGCACTGCCGCCGACGTTGCCGCCGCCGCTGCTCTCAGCCCGCCGCCCCGTCGCCAGTCGCCACCGCCGCCGCTGCAACCGCAGGAGGAAGCCGCCGGCACCGCCTCCGAAGGACCACACCAGCTTCCAACTGCGGATGCCAATCCGCCATTTTCTTTTCTTTTTCTGTACATATATGTTACCTAGTTATAAGCTTATTTGTATGTTAGTTAGTGTAAATATAATAAACTTTGTTCCAATCAAATCCAGTGTCTAGCTGAGGGTAACGCCCACCCTCCTCTTTCGAAACCGACGCCATTGAAGTAACCCTACCGCTGAGCTTAGACGTAGGCTTGTTAATGTAAACATGCAGTATAACTAACATAAACTTGAGTTTAATATTAAACATTAATTAACAAGAATAATTAAAGAACAGATTTATTATTAATAAAGAACAATTGCCTCATATTAAGTGTTATGGTTTTTATATTGTGGTTTTTCTAATTAAATTCTGCGGTAACTCAAAGAAATAAAGAGTCAAACAATTAATGTTTTTTAAATCGGCAGTGAAGAACGACGAAATCGTCATTAAATACGAAAAACCGGCAGTGATCCATTGTGTTACGACTATTTGTAGGCGGCGGGGCGATAGGTAAATGTGAACTGACGTCAACATAGCCTACAAAAGTTAGTTAAAATGTTACAATTTCGCGATTTCTCGATCTAAAAAAAAACAATGTTCTCCTCGGTACTGAAGTTTCTTTTTATCCCTCATGTGGTTAATTTGCCGTGGCTCTACAGGCGTCGGGAACTAAATCCGCATTCCTCATAAAAAGCTAAACTTCAGTGCTTTAGTATACAAACTACTATTGTTACAGTTGCATGCTCGAGCTGTTGACAGAACAGGTAAGAAATAGAATAAAGTGTGATAAAACCCTGAGAATAATCAATTTCAATTAAAATAAAATAAAATCATAAAGACCATAGCAATATGTATCATTGCTTTCATGAAAACTAAGACGGTGAAAATATCAAGATCCCTATTTTTTTAAATTTTAGTTGCATAATTGTGCCTTGTTTTCTTGTAATTGTTCCAGTATCGCTAGTTTTTCTTAGCAAGTAAGACCGTGTTTGTTTCCTAATTGCCGTTATGTATACACCATCTTTCAATCTGGTTTAAATGATGGTTTTTGGAACTTTGTTTAAGGATGCCATGTTATTACAGGTCAATTAAATATGTTAAAAATTGCCTGTATTAGTTTTCTATGAACGCCATGGTACATACTGTTATATTATAAATTGCCGATATTGAATCGGAACATGCACTCGGACTAACTCGGGGGAAGGGGGTAGGTAACTTACCTTCAAAACTAATAACTCTAAATTTCTAAGGACGCCAAATGATTCAGGCACGTTCCTTTGCTCGTTTAAGCGAACGAACTATTAAATTGTTCAAAGGTAACAAAACACAATATAATCAATGAAGCCCACAGTTCGAAAAGTCGTATAATGATTCAATCACGTAATGGATCACAATAGGGGGGAATAAAATCGATTGTAATTACTGGCATCAACGAACCATAACACTTAATACTATATCACATAATTAATTATCACAAGTCATGCCTGAGACAGTGTGCGTAGAAACGCAGCTATCGCTGAGTAAATATCTGCTAATTTTCCTAACCGGTTTAATTTAAATTGAAATGTAGCCAAAGCAGTTAATTTTGAAGCAGCCCGATCGCTGAATGAATGATAAAACGTTACAGCGTTCCACACTTAGTGATTTACTTTCATACCGCGAATAACCTCACATCCAGATATCTGTATGGTAGTTTGTATTGCAATGTGATATGCTAGGATCGTGTTTCCTAGCCAACAAACTTAATATGGACGATATTTAGGGTGAACAAACGTAAAGCGGTGCGATCACCCACTCAGCTAATATTGACATACAAGGGGATGTTATTTAGTCCAAAAAAATAAACCACTCAGCTCTAAGCTGGCGTCAAATCAGCACACACATAAAAAATACACAATTTGTTAAGACGGTGAAGCCGTAGAAGTGAAATCAATTGTAAATAAATTTATACAAATTAAATATAAGGCCATTATGTTCAAACCACCAAACTGGGCATAATCTGCAAATGCAGCACGAGGTAGATGCGACGTTCACTCCAGTCCTTCTGCCTGCACGTAGGTGGACAACGTACTCGGACAATTCTCGTACCAACCAGGAGCCTGCTACATTCCACTCGAATCGATCGGTTTAGCCCGTAGGTTGAAAGGCATAAATTCTGCCAGTTCGTTCACAAAAACATGTGCTCGCTCAAACAATTCATTTAACCAGTTTTCGGGTCAAAATATGCCTTGATTAATTGTCCTGCATTACCCGGACAGCACCAGCAATTCACAAAGTTCAAAAACATGTCTCAGGAAATTCTAAAGCCGCCGATGGCCTAGAAAGCACATCAAAGGCGAAGAATGTGAAAACGTCTTTCCATGAAATTTTGCAGACCGGAAATGGTCTAAAACTCTATCGCTATCTAGCGACAAATTACTGAATTTGACGGGAAGATTGTAGTTTGCAGAAAACTGTACTAAAGCAGAAAACTGCATTTGACAAAATATAAGTTTGCAAAACGAGTTGCCTATTCGACTCGGCGCTCCTATGCCCGTGAAAATGCCCAATATTGAAATGAACAAATAAATTGGTCTGAATACGATACGCTAAATAAATAAATAATAAAATATAATAATTTAATTTTTAAAAAATTGCAACTATTTGTGTATTTTTATGATAGTTACAATATGTGATATTAAATATGCATTGGATATAGTGATCGGTGATATCATGATTTTTCAATCGCATCGTGAATCGTTACTGGAATTTTTTGATACCTGTAATTTTAAAGTGTGAGTTGATCACGACTTTCATATTTCTTTCCTATACGAATAAGAGCACCTAACATGTGAAAAGTAGCAATTTGCAAAGGCGCGAACTAATTTATTACCAAAACAGTGCTCGAAGTCTCGGAACTCGAATCAATTTATTACAATTAATGGAAACTGGAAAATACAAATCCAAAACACAAATGATAGCCAAATGGGATTTATTTCATAGCGACCTTTAGTTGTTTTCTTGCGCAAATTGCTTTTTGCATAGCTGCCTTGTAAACTAATTGTAAAAATAGCAAATGGGACCTTTTTCATTGTATTACTCAATGTGAGAGCTCGCTGTTAGCGAAGAATTTGCTTTTGTTTTCCTTTAATTCAAATGAGAACTGCATTTAAGTCATATATCTAATCACTTATAATAATGCAGAAGACTAAAAGCCGTGTTTACACAACTAAAAGTACTATGGTTGCGTTCCACCATTTCTATTTTCGGATTTTTGTAAACAAACTTCCCTCAACTTTTAATAGCGATATTATCACAGAAAACAATTATTTATTATGCATATTTGTTGTGTTTTTTAAAACTATTGACTCAGCTTCGAAGGCAAGTCCACTTTGGTTAATTTTCATATCTGCTTATTGAACGTTCCCACAACCTAAGCCGTACTCAAACGCTATAAAGGCGTGTCCGTTACATCTTACTTAACAACATAACCTATATTTCTGAAAATTTGTATGCATCGCCTTTCGTTTCTTCTAGCAGTTGCTACAAGTTTGATTCTGTTAAATGGTCTACTGTGCATCAGATAATTGTAGTACAAAGCAAGGTAAGGCATTAGCGTTGTTCAGATTTCCCAAAAATTTGCAACAATGGTCTAAATTGGACTCCCACTGATTCTTCACGGTTATGTGAGGTAAGTAGTTTTGAATAAACTTGTACGTACAATCTTATTGCTTCTCTCTTCTGCAGGGTCACTTTGAAGCGATTGCAGAGAGGGTAGTTGAAAAACTGTTAGATTTCGATGCATTAACAAAGAAGCTTACTTCGATCATCAACGCTTCCCTGGAAACCGAGGTTGCTAAAATAGTGGAAAAGTGCGAGCACAAAATCTCATCTTTGGAAATGCAACTCGAAAAACTGAAAGCCGAAACGGAAGATACAATGAACGCACATGAACAATACAGCCGTGTAAATAGTTTAAGAATATTCGGCGTTCCGCAAAAACCGAATGAAAATACCAGTGAAGTAGTGCGCAATTTATGCCACGAAAAGTTAGGTATTAACCTTGCCGAAAATGATATCGACATCTGCCATCGCCTTGGATCGAAAGAGGGAACTCACCGTCCAATTATTATAAAATTTGTGCGCCGCAGCATTAAAAAACTTATACCATAAACTATTTACTTGAACAAAAGGGATATGATATTTTAGCATTATCAGAAACGTGGTTAAAATCTGATATTACCCTTTCTCATTCGAAATATAACATTTTCCGGAAAGATCGAGACGCTCGAGGGGGTGGAGTTGCAATTTATGTAAAGAATCACTTGAATGTAAAAATTATTCAAACAAATGATAATATTGAGCAATTGTGGCTGTCATTAAAAATCAATAATGAAAGTTATGTTTTCGGGGTTGTGTATAAACCACCTCAATTTAATTATATAGTTTTTGTAGATGAGGTTGAAGAATCCATTTGTTTGTATACTGAGGCTTCAGATAGGGTTATTTGTTTGGGTGATTTTAATATAAATGTGTTGGATTTTTCTGGTTCGGTTACGCAATACTTAAATTATATGTTAAATACATTATGTTTAAAACAAATTATTACAGAGCCTACTCGAATATCTGGAAATAGCATTACTTTGATAGATCTCATAATTACATCGGATACCAGCTGCATTAGTGAAACAGGGGTGTGTGAAAATGAGTTATCCGATCATGAGACAGTTTTTTGCAAAATATCAACTGATGAGTTCGTCAAACTAAGTCCTATTATACGCACATTTCGGAATTTTAAATATTTTAATTTTAATGACTTACTGTGACCTACAGAAGTTACCTCTACATCAATTGTTTTATGAGCGGGATATTGATGCTAAATTAAACATTTTAAATTATTATATTACATCCATTTTTGACTTGCATGCCCCGTGGATAACCGTTAAAATGAAGAACAAACCAGCACCTTGGTTTACTGATAATGTTCAGTTACTGATAAATCTTAAAAATAAGACAAAATCAAAATATAAACAATCTAAGAACCCGGGGCACTGGGAATATTATAAAAGTTTGCGGAATTTTACCAATCTTGCAATTCAAAATGAAAAGAAAGCTTACTTCGAGCATAAAGTTGGGATTGGAGGCACAAATGCTATTTGGAAGGAGCTAAATTTAATAAATATAAACATTAAAAAACAAAATTCTATTCCGGAAACACTCAGTAATGTACAAGAAGTAAATGATTTTTCTGTAGACTCTATACCTCACAGCACTCCTGATCAAATGCTTCTAGATTTTTATCGTAATAACGAACTTACATCAGAAAAACTTTCTTTCACGACTGTTGACGTTGAGGAAGTACAAAATTTAATTAGAAGTGTAAAAAGTAATGCAGGGGGTATAGACGGTATAACCATCAATATGATTAAACTGTGTTGTCCATACATATTACCGTTTATTACTCATATACTGAACTGCTGTTTATCAGAAAATGTTTTTCCAAAATGTTGGAAAAATGCAATTGTGATTACTTTCCCCAAAGTAAATAATGCTGCAGCCTATACAGATTTACAACCTATCAGTATATAGAAATAGAGTGTTAATTAACAACTGGTTATTTATTTAAATAAGACATTTTTTCTTATTGTATAGTTGTACATTACTATAAATGTTAGTTTAAATTTACTCAAATATTTGTTTTGTTAATTACAAAACTTAACAAGTTAATTACAAAACTTAACAAGTTAATAAATAAAAGTATTTACAAAAATATTGCTCTAACTGCTATCTAATAAAACATTTCTTATTAATAGTACAGCAATATCACGGAAACAAACGACGAACGTCATCAAATATTTAGTTATTCATTTAAAGTTACCGTTTGATTCCGTGATTTACCTATAGTTACAATAAATATGATTAACTATAGGTAAATCACGGAACCAAACGGTGCGCGTCATCAAACAGTAACTATAAATTAATAACTAAATATTTGATGACATGCACAGTTTGGTTCCGTGATTTTACTATATGTGTATTGCTTTCCAAGCTGGGATGAGCTCCATACTGAGCGCTGGGTTAGTCAACCGAGGTGCGAAGCACTGAGGTCAGCTAAAAGTACGAAGCTGGAATAAGCCTTCCCACGAGGTAGCTACATGCCTGGTCTGTAACTGATATATTATAATGGGCAAATAGTGCCAGTGCAGCAACATGATGACATGAAACTTGTCCACGAGGACATGTGCAAGAAGTTGAGGTTATGTTTTTGTCTTCATCGAAGAAGATCTACAAAGTAAAAATATATACTTAGTATATATTCGTTACTACTTAGAATCCATCTGAAGCAGCAATCAGTATTTTAAATAATTATACTTTTTAAGCTAAAATTTATCTTACCTCAACATTGTATCACTTATCTTTCATGCTTGCCTGTACTGTACCATGTACCCAGGGGTGCCAGATCGTGTCAAGCTGAATTCGTTAGCTTCGTCGGAAAAAATCGTGAGATTTCGGAAATGGATGAGATTTGAAACTATGGATGCAAATTTAAAAAAAAGCTATTTTAAAATTAATAAAATATGGAATATATGCTGCAGATTTATTAAACATTGAGTACATAGCTTGTACATACATAAATGACTGCAAGAGAATTATAAACATTTTAAATAATTGCCATAAATAAAAAAATTAAATTAATATAAAGTAAATGTTAAATGAACTAAATATTTTATTATAGAAATAACACATGAATTCTAAAAATAAAAATATGGCTACATAGAATATAGTACATATACATAGACCTAAGTATGTATACAGAAAAAAAATTGTTCGACTACTCACAATCTGAAGAATCTGTGTCCGGGATGACTGGTTCGGAGGGATAAAGTACTTGACTATTAATTTTTTAAAATTAAATCTGTGCTTATCTTGAAATTATGTAAATACCTATTTCTTGAAAGAACATTTAAATCCGCTTTCAACCGCAACTTGCGACTTCTTTATGTGAACCATAGATAGCAGCAGTATTTGATGATAATACGGGAAATGATAAAATCAGTGACAGCATACATTAAATCATGTATTAAGACTAACACACATTTTTTTCTATTTAATCATTTAGTGTTACAATTTTTTATACAATTATTTTAATTAGAATTGATACAAAAATCGTGAGATAAATAGTCCTTGTCGTGAGATTTGCAATGAAATCGTGAGAACTCACGATAAATCGTGAGATCTGGCACCCCTGCATGTACCATTTAATACTGAACAGAAAAAAGAAGACACTATTCAATTCAACAGTATTGGCGGTATCCAATATGAAAGAAAGTTGCCCGGAGGCTATCCAAAAATGTCCATAAAACGCTTTCCAGAGGCGAGCGTTTCCTTTCCAGAGACTTTCCATTTAAAAATATATATTTTTTAACTTTTCCTTTTCTAGCGTGTTTTTAAAACTTTATTTAGTGAAACAAAAGTTATTAAATCCGTCCTACATTTTAAGTGCGGCATATGCCGCGGGTTTCAGCTAGTACTTACTATATTGCTAGCGGCTATAAGTGGGAAACTCACGAAGTAAGTGAGACAGACAACCAACTCTTCAATGTATAACGGTGAGCGGTGCGCAAGGGCGGCGGCGCGGCGTCGTCCGCCCAATGGGGAAGTGGTCAAGTTTAAAATTTGCTTCTAAGGCGGAGTTCGAATTCCCACGCATGCGCACGAGACGCGTTATACTCTAAGTGAGACTATGTCGGCGCTGTAATGTTTTCTGACGTTTCCAGGCCCTACTAGCAATATATGTGTATTATATATATGATTTAAGTGCTAATTAGCGTATCGCAGCTGCCGAGGCCTCCGCGATCGGGTACGTAAGCGATGTTAAGTGATAATAACTATTTCATAGAAGGACTCTATATTTTCAGTATTGCCAATTCGAAAATGGAAGTTGACATTTTTGAACAAGTATACATTTATATTTATGTATTTAAAATATGTGGAGGCTAACTAATTATCATCCCGCCCTCGTATATGTGTCGGGAGTAAATTTTAATGTTATTGGAAATTTATGTTTTCTTAACTGAAGTTTACTATTAATTGAAATTTTTTATAATATTGTATTAATAAACGCTCGGTAATTTAATGTGTTTTAAGGGTTCGATTTGCGCGCCAAGTGCAGCATAACATAGAAAAACTAAATGAGCGTGTGTGCGTATCATCTCACCGAGCTCTGTCGATTAGTGGTTAACACGTTTGCTTAGTATTCGGAACGTCGTGGGTTCGATTCCCGTGGCCGGCTGCTCTGATTCAAATTTTTAGGTGATTTTCCTCAGTCAACAGAGTTACTTTCTCTGAAGTGAATGCCGGAGCAGTACTTCTCGATCTTTTCTGGCCTCTCTTCCATTCTCCACCCCTCCTTGCCCGAACCCATCCTGAAATTCCCGTTATTGGCTGAAGAGGAACGCAAGGTCCCTATGGCAGGCCGCCTCCAGTTGGGGGAATTGAAATGATTTTGAACCTTTACTTTTATCTGTGCGTATCAGTGCATATCATATGAGTCAGCTGCAGTTTATCACGTTAGTACTGGCTGTAAGTATGAGTCACGGTGAGATTCCTCAGTACAGTTCATCTGAGGCAAATAAAAGTGATGTATTTGAAAAGCATGCGTCAAAGAAATTAAGAAAGAAGATAGATAAGAAATGGAAAACAGAACAAGTGTTTAATAGCAAAGCCTTAGCTCTCAAATCAGTGAAGGAAGAAGGTTTTTGGAGCCTTTTTCATAAAAATGTTGATACAGATGGAAACGTTAATGCTATTTATCGTTACAATAAAGTCATTATCGTTACAATAAAGTCAAATATCGCGCAGAGCAATGTGCCTCTGGTGTATATTTGTATTATCCGGCCAATACTAAAGATGTATTTTTATATCGATGAGAATTGCTTCATACTTGCGGCAGTATAGTATCCAAAGCAACTTGCATACTAAAAATATTCTTTTCGAGTATTAAAGTTTACTTGGATAAAATCGTTGTCTTTAATGAAAGGTAAGTAAAAAAATCCAAGGAAAAGAAGCTGTTAGCCATATTTATCTATATTTTCCTTTACCTACCTTTAGGTCATCGCTATATCTCTTAGTTAACAATCGATCACTATAAGAGTATATTTGAGGCCCGTCTCTAGCATCAGTGAAGACGTCGCGGATTCTAGTTTATGATGTTGATAATTGGCGCCAACAAGTTAAACTCAAATATACTGATATAAGCCAAGAAACTTGTAACTTCACTTTCTATCAACTAATACCAATACGATTATTGAACTCCCTATCAAAATGAAAGAAAGCAATACTTGTAGCTAGTTTTATTACTACTAGAACATTAGTACCATCGATCAGACAATTAGCATCTTTAATATTACAACCTAAAGCAGGGTACCCCAAATAGCTTAACTTAAACCGCTCGTAAGTTTAATGGTTACACAGTTTTTATATGCAAAAATATCATCAGATTCTAGCTAAAACACTTATCTTTGTGCCGATATACTCGCAGACATTTAATACGTCCCGTTACTCCTATCACATGTCAGCTTGACAGGCCCCAACCTCGGCTGTCATTCGCTACACATCGACCCCCAAGACTGCGGTTGATTCTCCGTAAATTATCTTTCCAAGATTTTCCGCCTAATAGTTGTTGCTATAAATCGAATTTCCAGGTAACAAAAGGCAAATACCACATTAAACTACATACCCCCTTCACAGGCAATAAACTTCGCAATCGTTGAATTCGTGTTTCCCAAATCGCTTCACAGCTTGAATATAATATTCATTGGAAAAATGACATCCGCTTAATGATCTCCCTTACAGGAACGGTTGGCCAGTAACCCAATTCTTTACTATCACCAAACCATATTAAATGGCGAGATTGTCATTTACACCCCACGAAAACTCTTGCTTTTTTTAAAAGCTGATATACAAATTTACTCTCAAACAAACAAAACGTTGTTTTTATATCTTCTCTAGCAACGAACAAAGCCAATCTGATATTAATTTTATCGCGTCACTCTCACTAGATTCCTCATTCAACACTAGTATTAATATCAAATGCTTTTGACACGTCACAAAGCAAGTAAATTCCATAGCGGGCATTGACTGTAATTATCGTCGTTTGTTTTTTCTATTATTATTTGTCAAAGGATTTGAATTTGTACCGAGCATAATTTTTTTATCGATGATTCTATTATATTTATCGAATGTTTATTATTTTAATAGGTATTTGAATTTTATACCGAGTGTTCGTCATCATTGTCGAGCGTCTAGTAGTTTCATGGAACATTTATTTTCTTAAGATGCATATAAATTTTATACCGAGCACTCAATGCACTTATCGAACGTTTTGTATTTTTATTGAATATTTATTTTCTAGTCATGCATTTGGACAAAATATGGGGAAAATATAACCTGCAGTAGGAATAAAATACCGAGTATTTAATTTGCTCCCATGAATAAATATGAAATTATTTCAAAAAGTCACTGTCAATAATGCATAGAATGAGTTTAGTTTCAAAAGCTAGGATATTTCTTGCTTAGAAAATGGTAAAACCATTCGGGAAATGGCATATTTATCTAGTTTTATAATTGTTTTATATTGTAGTTTCTGATATTAAAATTTGATATGACATACGACAGGTTTCAATTATTCACATGACAGTCAAAGTCATTTCATCAAGTAATAGTTATTTGTTATACTAGACCAGGGGTGGCGAACCTTTATTCATCTACGTGCCATTTTTTCTAAAGAAATGTTTAATGAGGCCATGGCGTGCCATCAAACAATCTTGACTTAGTGATGAATGGAGAAAATATAAAACTAAATACTATCAATTTAACACTTTTTATTTGCAACCAAAAATATATATTCTGTACAGCAATAGTAACGTTATGTTTATTTAAATGACTTCTGCTGTTGCAAATTAGATGCTAAATAACTTATATTAGCTTCATACTTTGTTACTTTTAGCAGAATGCAAGCTGAACTAGAGTCATCTTACAAACGGCTTCTAAGCGAGTCTTTAATGTTATTCATTTCTGAAAATAATGACTCGCAGGCATAGGTAGATGAAAATATTGTTAAGATAACAAAAGCCAGCTTCTTCAGACAGCTAAATGTGTCTGGAATTAAATTCTACGTTTTCATAATTTTGATATTGGCATTTTTACTCATATTACCTGGTACAGATAGTCTTTCTATTTCATTGAATTCCAACTCTTTCCTTGTTTCGATACATTTTTGAATCCATATTGAACTAGACTGGAAATCAATCAGCTGCATTTCAGTTTCTCCAATTTCCAACCAATCAAATTTGGCCAAGTTCAGTTTAACAGGTGAAGTCACATCAAGATACATAATAAACTTCAGTGTTTCCGTTAATTCTTTGAACTGAGAAAATCTCGATGACAATTCTTTGATTGAAGAATTAATTGCCGAACTAAATTCTTCAGTGACTTTTGCTTGGTCTGGTTTTTCGTGTAAATCCAAATCTCTGGTGACTTTTTCAAGTTTGGGAAAAACTTGCAGTTTAGCCTCGAGCACGAATGAGATCTATCATAACACAATAATTGTTTTATTTGCGCTTTGAAGCTTCATGATCAACTCATTGTTAAATATAAATTGTTTCGATTAGGTACCTAAATTCCTTAATTAATACCGTGCCCAAATTATTTTGTCACGTGCCATCAGTGGCACGCGTGCCATTGGTTCGCCACCCCTGTACTAGACGATAAAATTTTATTTTATTGAAAGCGAAAAATTTTTATTTTCGAGCGACGAAGGAACCAGTAAATTAATTTCGCGAGTCGATAACGAATTTTATTGTCTAGAACTTTAACAATTTCAAAGAAAAATAAGGAAACCCAATCACATTTAAAAATCTCAGTAGCTAGATTGGGTTGCTAGGGTAATACGAAATGTAATTTAAATAAAAATTTAAAAAAATAAAGTACTTTATCTACCCTTCATGTTAAACAGTAACAGTTGATCTTTTGTTTTGAGTCGATTAAAGCGCACTTTAACATTTGCTATAAAAAAATAATAACAATTCGTGGCTTTTAAATTTAGAACTTGTTTTAGTTTTTCTATATAAATTTCTGAATTTTAAAAATACAGTAATAATTCATATCATTTATTTATAAGTTGTAATATACTCCAGAAAACATTCACAGCCCTTCCCCGATTTTTACTTTCTCGCATACGGTATACCTGAATTTTTGAGCCCGTGCGTGCACGTCATAACATATTGATGACATCATCTCCTAGTATGTTTATATGATCCTTATACAGTCACTAAAGGTACGTTGTTTGACACAGACTGATGCAAAATATAACCTGCAAATTTCGGATTTCACATAGCTTGGCAGTGCTACCAACAAGGTGAATATGTAATTTTTTATCGTCTAGACGATAAAATTCCATTTTAACGTGAAGTAAAAGGTAGATAAAATACAACTTTAACAGTTAGAATTTAATGAATATATTAAATTAATATTTTAAAGATGAAAGAAAAAATCACAACAGGAAAACTAAAGACAACATCATATTAATTTACATAATTACAATTAATGTAAAATTAAGTGACCAAACTACCTCAGAAAATCAGCACTTTGAAAACTTGAATGATGTAGCTTGTGTGAAATGAATTGGCGCACTTCAGGTATACGGATAAGGCGCATTTTCCTATAACTGATACTTTGCTTGCTCGCTGTATATGTTATTTATCTGTTGAGGCTACTTATAACAGGTACTCTGCAGGTATTTATGTAATTTTTCGGACCCAACTTAAAATCAATTAAAAATACAATTTTGCTCGATTTATTTTAGTAAAAACATTGTATTGAGTACCACATGAAATAACGAATAAATTGACTATAATAGTAAAATAATTTACATATTTTTACAAAGAATAATAATTGGAATTGCGCAGTATTTTAACAACTAAATCAAATAAATCATTTCAGTATCATTTTAAAATAACTAAAACATTAAATTTTATAGACAACACAAATCCAATAAAGCAGATCATAAATGTAACTTAATAGAGACACAAGTTTAGAGAGTGGAAAACAATAAAAGCAAGTAGTTAAGAAAAACAATGAGTTAAAAATACAACATTAGTATGGTATTAAACAATTACTGGAATAGGACAGATATTTGCAACGTTTCAATCTTTAATAGCTAGACACTTCTTCAGGTTAAACATGGATTTACATGTAATTAATAAATTTAATTTAAAAGAAGCTTTTAGATATTAAGAAGCAAAACATTGCTGTTTTTTTATTTCTCCATTAATTATACAATCTGCCATAGATTATTTGGCAATAAGTATTTTATAGGATTTGGTGTAAGCACTGATGATTAAGAGGTAACACGTGGGGCAGAATTCCAGCGAAATCTCCCTTTACATTATTTTAATATGTAATGTATGGGTTATGAAAAGAATATACTATTTGTCAAAAGTAATTTACAGTTACAGTTAAAATCTTGTAGGTAAATCAGATGGCTTAAAACGTTTAAGTCTTTTGGGTTTATTATTATCTTCCATAAGGTGCTGCACAGAATCGTTGAGGTGAACGGTCAGTCTGTCTTTGTATCTCGCACTAAAATTTTTAATTTCACTTTTCACTGTGGGAATTTGTAGATCACTTAAAATCACATTATTACCATGGCGCGTCAACGATCATTCTTAGTACTTTATTTTGGAACCGATAAAGCATTGCCAAATTGAAAGTAGCTGCAGTACCACACAGGGAGATCCCATAAGTCCATATTGGTTTAAGAACTATTTTGTAAATTAAGAGTTTATTTTCCAATGATAGTTTAGATTTTCTACCGATGAGCCAGTATAACTTTTGGAGTTGAAGCCGAGTTGCTTACGCTTGGTGAATATGTGGGTTCTCCAGGTTAGTCTCCTATCAATGTGTAGACCCAGATATTTGACTGCCTCTGAGTGTGGTAGTTGGTGTCCATTGAGTGTTATTGGAGGGAAATTTTCTTTTTTCATAGTGAAGGTTACGTGTTGGAACTTAGCTTCGTTCACTCTGATTCGCCATTTGTTGGCCCACCATTGGATTTTGTTGAGATGAGCTTGGAGATACTTTGAGGCGGCTTGTGGATTGATGTGAGAGGCTAGAATGGCCATGTCGACTGCGTAGATCGCTGATGTTGTTAGACGCGATGTGGGTAGGTCAGCAGTGTATATTAAATATAAGATGGGACCCAATGCGCTGCCCTACGGTACGTCAGAGGAGATAGGGTGTAATGTTGTATTTTCGTATTTGCATTTTATCAAAAAGTGTTTGTTTGTTATGTATGAGCTCAGAAGTTCAAACATCTGGTAGGGTAGGTATTGTTTGAGCTTGTAGCATAAGCCTTGATGCCAAACT
>CALNHX010010201.1:0-42441 GCA_940337035.1 Agriotes lineatus | reverse complement strand
GAAATGTTAGAGAGAGAAATTAGGAAAAATAAAATAATCATACACGGAGTGGAGCAGCATACAGAGGAGAAAGATATCCATTTAAACGAGAAAGTAAGACTAATTCTAAGCGATATGGACATAGTTATAAATATGGAAGAGGAAATAACAGAGATAAGAAGATTAGGAAGTGAATAGAAGGGAGGAAGAAGACCAATAAGTATAGAGTTAAGAAGCTGGAATAAAAAGATACAGATTCTAAAATCAACAAAAAAACTAAAGGGCACCAAAATGTACTTCGACGAAGACTACTTAAAAGAAATTCAGGAACAACGGAGGGAATTAATAACATATATGAAACAATATAGACAAAATGGTCATCATATCATCCTAAGATATAATAGACTGGCAACAAATGGAGAGGTAGTTTCACTGGAAAGACTAAAGTAACAGGATAATCAGGATAGAAAAAGCGCATATGAGAAGGAAGCAG
Source organism: Agriotes lineatus (assembly GCA_940337035.1). NCBI lineage: Eukaryota > Metazoa > Arthropoda > Insecta > Coleoptera > Elateridae > Agriotes > Agriotes lineatus. The sequence goes on along the minus strand of CALNHX010010201.1, from coordinate 41,969 downwards.
AGGATGCAGAAGAGAAGATAAGAGATAGCCAAAAGAGAATGGAAGATGACTTAAGTGTGGACGATCCGAAAAGCACCTCAGAACAAGAGAACTCAAAAAAAGGAAGAACTGCGAGCCAGAGATCTCCAAAAAACAACGATGAGGTGGAACTACAACAAAAACTACTCAAGATAATGAATACAAGTAGATTATCAAAAAACTAGCAAAAGTAGTTACAAAGCAATCTCTGATGACGACCGAAGGAGAAATGGCTATGAAAAAGGTTAAAGATTTAGACAAGAAGAAAAAATACAGGAGCAACATAAAAATGAAAACAATGCAGAATACAAGATATCAAAGAATTATGATAGAATAGCAAAAGAAACAGAAACAGAAAGAAAACACGAAAGAAGAATACCAGCAGTAAAAAAATACGTTAATAAAGTAAACATAGGGACATGGAATATAACTTCATTAAATGGAAAGGAGATAGAAATAACGGAAGAAATGCGCAGTTTCAAATTAGATATTTTAGGAATAAGTGAAATGAAGAAACAAGGAAAAGGAAATATAAAGTTAACGAATGATTACCTATACGTTATATTACTCAGGAACAGATCCGGGACAAAGAAGTAAAGAAGGAGTGGGAATTATTATTGCCGATAGATTAAATAGAAGAGTACCTAATAAAAGCAGAATCAATTAATTCAAGAATAATAACAATAGAAGTAGACTTGGGTTAAATTTTCCACATAATACAAATATATGCTCCGGTAGAGGGAGCAGAAGTAAATAAGAGGGAAGAATTCTACGAACAATTACAAATGGCGACAGATAGAGCGAAAGAAAAGAGTAACAAAATAATTATTTTAGGGGACTGGAATGCAAGGGTAGGTAGCAACATAAATACAGGATTAGGCAGTTTGGGACAATTCGGAGAAATTATACAGAACAGAAATAGGAGAAAAATGTCCGAATTCTGTACAGCAAATGACCTAATAGTCGGTAATACTTTTTGGTACCAACCACTAGAAGAAAAGTAGCAGACGAACGAGGGGCAAGAAACCTCATAGATTACGTGGTATACACGAGGGAACTAGAACAAAAAATAGATGAACTGAAAACAATATGAGAAGCAGAACTTTCTACCCAACACAGATTAGTAAGAGCGTTAATAAACGACATAAATATTACAGAAGAAGAGAAAAAAGAATAGCAGAGAATACCAGTATATAAAGTAAAAGATACTGATAGAGCAGAAAAGTACAAGAATAACACAGATGCCGAACTCGAAAAATTTGAACTAAAAAGAAAGGAAGGGACAGTGGAAGAAGTTTGTTTCAATGATAACTGTAATAGCTACTGTGATACTAGTTAATATTGTTACAACAAACTATAAATCTACGAAACTTATAAACTATATATATACACATTGTTACACATATTTTACATATATTTACACACAAATTTGTACGAGATTCGGGCATTATCAGTTGTCTACTGCTGCCTGTACATTAAATAAATAAATAAATAAATAAACACTGATAAAGAACGCCAGACAGATCTGTGGAATAAAGAAATTTAAACTAGACACCGAGAGAACCAGATGATGGAACGAAGAGGTAAAGAGAGCAATTAGAGAGAAGAAAAAAGCATGGAAAAAATATATGTACACCAAAAATCATGAAGACGAAGAATATATAAGAAAAATAAACAAAGCCAAAATAGACATAAGAAAAGCAAAGACTCAATGGAAGAGTTTGGACGGGAACTAGATGAACTATATACTAAAAACAACAAACATTTTTTAGGAATAAAGGTAAGAGGAAACAAAAGAAAAGAAGTAAGAGGAATAAAAAACAAAAACAATGAATTCAAAACGGAAACAACAGAAATCCTACAAGTATGGAAGGAATGCTACAAGAAAAAATTTGAAGAAAACGGAAAGCAACAGATGAAGATGAATACGAAGATACAGATGAAGAACAACAAGAAAACGCAATAGATATCGAAATGAAGGATGTAGAAGAGACAATTGGCACACTTAAACTAGGCAAGGCAGGGGGAGCAGATGGTGTCGAGGCTGAGATGATAAAATTCATGGGCCGTAAAGGGAAGATAGGGATACATGAAATATTTAAGAGAGCATGGAAAGAAGAACGGATACCAGAGGATTGGGAAAACAACATAATTACACCAATCTACAAAAAAGGAGAAACAGGAAAATGTGAAAACTACAGAGCAACCTGCCTCTCCTCTACAGTATTTAAAATGTATACGAAGATTTTACAAAAGAAACTTATACACTACACAGGACAGGTGATGAACAAGCAGCGTACAGACAAGGAAAACAAACAACAGGTGACACACATAATAAATATAACGAAAAAGAGCAATAGAAAGAGGAGGAGAGCTGTTTGTTATACTCATAGATTTAAAAGTAGCGTTTGACAATATAAATAGAAGTCACATATGGAGGTATTTGTTGGAATTACAAGCACCAAGAAAGCTTATCAGAATTATTAAGAGAGAGAGTACATATGAACGGAGAAGCTTCTGGCACGTTCTTTATGACAAAAGGAATAAAACAGAAAGACAGCCTTAGTCCACTTCTATTATAACAGTGATGGACAAAATTTTATTAAATACAAGAACAAAAACACAACATCTACAATCACAAATAGGACATTACCAACTAAGGCCAATCAAAGTACACAATCTAATGTACGCAGATGATATAATACTTATAACAGACACTCACAATAAAATGAAAGGACTAGTTAAAATATGGAGTGAAGAAATAGATAACATGGGAATGGAGGTAAACACTAACAAAACAAAATGATGATTATAAATAACAACAAAAACGGAGATGGTAAGAAATATAGAAATAAACGGGAATATAATAGAAGTAGTCACAGCAGTAGAATATCTTGGCTCAGTAATAACAGATGATGGAAAAATAGAAGTCGAGATAGCACATAGAATGAAAAAGACGAGGAACATTATACTATGCAATAAACAAACCAATATTACAAAAACAAGAAATAGACAAGCAAGTGAAATTGAAAGTATATAACATAATAGCGAGACCAACATTAACATACGGTAGTGAGACATGGACCATGAAAGCAAGATCAATGCAGTTGAAATGCAGTTCCCAAGAAAAATCGAGGGGAAGAACAAATGGGATCGAGAGACAAACGAAAGAATTAGACATTCTCTAAGACAAGAAGTAATAATGGACTTTATAGAAAGGAAGCAACTAAGATGGTATGGCCATATAATAAGAAAAGATGAACAATCGCTACTAAAAAAGATCACAGAGTCAACAGGAGGACGAAAGAGGAAAATGGGTAGACCCAGAAAGCGGTGGACACAAAGAATCGAAGAAATTGGCATCAAGAGGAGCAAAACATTGGCAGATATGAAAAGAATGGCAAAGAACCGGAAGGAGTGGAAGGACTGGACCTCATATCCAACACCCTGAAACGGTATAAGGAAAAGAAGAAGAAGAATAATATAGCATAGAGCCTAATGTTGTCAGGAATAAAGGGATTACGGGTTCTGGCCTTCAGGGAAGTTGTTCGGAAGTCAGTCTCGCAGTCTCATCGGCCTCCTCATTGTAGTAGTTGCCTTCATGTTCTTTCATCATCCATACAAGGGAAAGACATTATTTTTTGAGATATCTCCGAGAGCTTCACGGCACTGCAGTAACACACCTGAGTTAATTTTGCAACTGTCCAAGACTAGTAAAGCGGCTCTACTGTCACTGAAGATACCAATACAGTGATTCTCGATTCTTCTTTCAAGAATTGCTTTTGCCCAATGCATTATTCCAATTACCTCCGTTTGGAAGACAGTTGCCATTTCCCTAGCGGTATGCCTTGGCGGACGTTCAGATTGTTAAAGAAAATTCCGGCACTCGTTCCATGCTTTGTTTCAGATTAGTCAGTATAAAATTCAAGCTGCACGTGTTCTTTGGACCGTTATCTAACATGAAGCGTGTTCTCCACGTACTGCTACGAACGCTTTCTACGCCTTTTTATACCCACGTGCACCACATTTGAGTTCCCCGCAGGCAGCGATGATCTGCGACCATCCCCTCTCAGTTGGACGTAAATTTTCTCCGCCGAACGTAAGCTCAAAACGGTCGGTCTAGGAGGGATTGCATTCCCGCATTTTCAATTCAACGGTCCGTGGCAGGGATCCGAAATTCGCCGGCGATGACTTCGATGAGAGTCCCATTTACGCAGCGTGTTGCGCTGGATTAGACCAGTTAATTACATAAGCTATGACTACCAGTGCATTCTTCCTTCTAGCTTACATAACAGCGGAATTTTTTTATATGTATTAGGCGTATTTTTCCTGCTTTACAATGCGACGTATAAGATTAAAGTTTAGCTTTCGTTTGAGCAGCGAAAGCTGCCTTCAATAAGGATTTCTGCTGGTAATGGCTTATACCGCCTGTGCTAGGACCTGCAAGCAGATAATGTGTGCATCTGGGTTGATCACGTTGTTAACCTTTTAAAGTCAGTTGTTTATTTGTACATTTTTTCCAAATTTAGCTTGCAATCTGGTCATATCCTACGTAGCTTGTTTGCTTGATTAATGCATCTTGCTGGGCGTTTCCATTGCGACCAAGTTGATATTTTTTTTGTTGACACAACATAACCTTTTAGTATTTCTGCTCTGGCTTCGTAAATTCAAGCCCGTTTTACTTCCTGTGAGTTCATAACGCTAGGCTTAACTGTGGAATTGTTCTGGAATTAATTGTTTTTATAGTTGACAATAATTAAAACCTCTTTTATCCCTACTACTGATATTTTGTGGTTTATTGATCCCCAACGAACCTGCTGTTTTGAGTTTGGGATTGTTAAACGAAAACCCATAAAAAAGATAAGTGCGTTTTCGTCTGTTAACTAGATCTGTGGAGAACGAGTGACGCTCGCTTGTGTTTCCAAATTATTATATGTATTTTTTAACCTCAAGAACCGCCGCCTAGTCCTTATCCACGTCATTATCTGCCTAGGGTTTGAGCTAGCCAAGATGGTGGTCACCTTTCGTTTAAGGGGGTTACAGTACATCCATAAACACAAAATTCCGGGTTTTGCCCAAAATTATAGAACCCTTAGTATCTCCTGTGGTTGTTAGAACATTATTTTTTAGCATATATGTATCTTTTTCAAATGTTTAGAAAGGGTTTTAAGTGATTTTTTTAAATTTTACCTTTAAATGGGGAAAGGGGTACGAGGTCTCAAAACTCGGAAATGTTAGAAATGTAAACATTTGGAAGTTTCACCTACTTACTGCTTAGACAACCACTGAGACGTAGTCTTCCGAAATATCAACCCCAACGAGTATAAAGGGGGTAGACATAGCTTTTTATTGACAGTGGTTTTATCCTGACCGACCACCTAGGAAGTTGAAATTTGGTCAATGAGTTCTTTTTACAAATTGAATACGACTATTTTCTGGCTTTTCGGAAGTCACTGCCGAAAGGGGTTAAACTGGGTGGATGTGATTTTCCTATATCGCCACAAAGTGGAAATTACTGCAGGCTGGCAGTTGAAATTTCTCAAATTAATTCTTCTTACAAATGGACTCCAACTATTTTTTGAGTTTTTTGGAATGCACTCCTCAAAGGGGTTAACTGAAGTGGATATGCTTTTATAAAGATCGTCATAATGCATGCAGGAAATTTGACAAATCCGTTCCTTTTATAAATCGGGCCAAACCATTTCAGCATTTTTTGGAATTCACTTTCTAAAGGGATTAAATTATGAGGTAGATCTGTTTTTTTAAAGATTGCTACAAAGTGGTAACTAATGTAGGTAAGAAATTCAAAATTCAGTATGTTAGTTCCTATTATAAATGAGGTCAAACCATTCCCAAGATTTTTCAGAATGCACACTCCAAAGTAAATGGGGTAGATATTTTTTCTCTAAAGATCACCATAGCACGGTAAGTAGGTACTGTAGGTACGAAGAATCCCCCTCCAAAAATGTATTTTTTGCAATTGCAATTCAGGGAAATGTTTTAGTTTGATTTGGATCGTTCTGCAGCTTGATTTGTGATATTTTAACACAGCCTTTTTAAATTCGAATTTTGGTATGATGAAGAATTTCTTGGTGAAGGGTGTGTTGATTCCACATGAAGTACTATGGATGCCTACCATGCTTGGCATATATATAATACGGCATGGGATTAGAGCACATGTTATGGACTATGCAGTCTGTCTTGCACAGGAAGAAGTTTTAGGTTGCAACTTTCGACCAGCATGTGGATAACGACCCCATCAGCGAGGCGTACTGGGCCGATATGTCTCGGGGGATGGAGTCAACAAAGTTTGGTCATTTTGTTCACATTTTTTAATATCATTAATCTGATTTTCACTTTCTGAATACCCAAGCCCCTGATCGCCATTTACTAGAACCACTTTTTGTCACATACGTCAACAAAATTGTGTTAAGTACGGGTACTCCACTAGTTTATCATAAAAGTGCTTTGTTATTACTTCTGATATATTTACTTATAGCATCTGTGTAAGAAAGTAGATTAGATTATTAAATTTTATCAGAAACCAATTTTTAAAATCTTATCAAACATATTATCTGCTATAGTGCTAAAAGCATAATTGGTAAGAACATCTCCTATTTTGTACATCATGGTCATGAAAAATGTACAAGCTTTGAAAATTCACGGTTTTGTGTTTAGTTTTGATGCTGCAGATTTCAGCAGCAGTGACAATGGAAAAAGTGAGTTTGATGATGAATATTTTGCTTTGAAACCACCTTCGGTGCCACTGCAGAGTTTACAAAGCCGAATTGTAAAGATTAGAGCTTTAGATACTGACTTCACCCTTGTGTATAGATCTAGACGTAAAATTAGCTCCACAGAAAATAACTTTAATAAGTTTAAAAGTGATGGATCAAGTAGTTTCAATAGAAGACAAACACAAAAATCAGAATTAGTACAGCCTGAAATAGAACAGACGAAAGCCACAAATAACAATTTCAGACGAAGGCGCAGAAGGAAAAGGAATAAGAAAACGTCACAACCTGTTTCACTAAGCAGTAATGGTATCAATGGTAAAGAGAATGGTGGGCATAAGAAAGATAATAACATTAATAAGATCAAAAGTAATAACTCAAGTAGTTTAAACAGAACACAATCAATACATTCAGAATTACTACAACCTAAAATAGAAGAAATACCTTGCCTTGCAACAGATAAAAAATCAAAACGAAGACGCAGAAGGAAGAACAAGAAAACGTTACAACCTGTTTCACAACCCAATAATGGTATCCATGAAGAAGAGAATGTGGGATATAAGAAAGAAGAAAAACAAGTTGGCATGAAAATTAAAATTTGTGATGAACAAAATAGTAGTGAAATAATTCATTCCGTGAAAGAAAGGTATAATGCATCTGCACAAGTAAGAAATATAGATTATCTTCAACAGGAAGCAGCATTGGAAGTACCAGAATACAGTAGGGATTGTAAACAAGGTGAAAAAACTAGGAAAATTAACTCACAAATTCAAAGTTTGAAAATGCTTACAAAGCAGCCATCTGTTTCTATGGTAGAAAATTCCAATATGCCTATAAAGCTACAAAATTTGCATAATTTTCAACAAAAACCAACGCTCACATTATCAGATATTTATAGTGAGTATACGCAGGATGAAGAGAACAAGAAAACTGACATGGAAGTATTAATCTTGAATGTACAAAATAATAGTGAAGTAATTACAAACCACCCGTCTGTTTCTATGTTAGAAATTGCCACTATGTCCGCACAAATTGGAATGTCTAATTATTATCCTCGAAAGGAGAAGACACTCAATGCATCTTCAGGGAATAGAGGATATAAGCAAGGGAAAAATGATGAAATTGACATGCAAAATCAAATCTGGGATGGACAAAATAGCAGCGCTGTGATTACATTTCAACAGCGTGTGTCTGTAACAAAAAATTCTAATCTCTATGGACAAGTACGCAATTCGAATCATCCTCAACAGGAAGAGCTACAAGAACAAGGTGAAAAAAATAAAGAAATTCATTCAGAGATTCTAAGTTCCAGTATGCCTATAGAGCTAAAAAATTTTGATAATTCTCAAGAGAAACCAAATCTCAGTTCATCAGATATTTATAGTGGGTATAAGCAAGATGAAAAGAACGAGGAAACTGACATAGAATTATTAATCTTGAATGTACAAAATAATAGTGAAGTAATTACAAACCACCCTTCTGTTTCTATGTTAGAAAATTCCAATATGCCGGCACATGTTGAAATTTCTAATAATCGGCGAAATAAGAAGACATTCGAAGCATCTACAGGAAATAGAGGATGTAAGAAAGATAATAATGATGAAATTGACATGCAAGCCGTGATGAAAAATCAAATTTGGGATGAACAAAACAGGAGCGACGTGATTACAGTTCAACAGTGTGTTTCTATACTAAATATTTCTACCCTCCCTGAACAAGTAAGCAATTCAAATCATCCTCAACAGGAAGAGCAACTAAATTCGATAGAAGTAAATAGTAGGTGTAAACAAGGTGAGAAAAATAAGCAAAGTGCAGTCTGGGGCAAACAAACTAATAATGAAGTTATTATAAATCAACCATCCGTTTCTAAGGTAGACCATTTTGATGTATCTGTACAAGACCTGGATTTAAATCATCTTCATCATGAAGAACCAGTGGATACCCAAGCTACTAAGTTTAAAGTCAATTGTGTAAATTTAATTACGCAGTGTTTATCACGTATTTGTTGTAGACATAGTTATAAATAAACATTTTAATATATTAATATATATATTAAAGGTAGAACAGAAGACATTAATTTGTCACTAAATCGCCGTTTAGATTTTTTAAAATCTGTAGTGAATGTATAGTTTCTATTATATCCATTTTCTGATTAAATGTAGCTAGCGTGAGTCAAATAGGGGTGAGAGTATAGAAATTTCGGAAAATTGTAAGAGATTCAAAGTTAAACAATAATAATAATAAGAAGAAGAGGAGCTTTATTATCATCACTTCTGCTTCTAAATACAATTTTTATAATATTAAACTTAAACATTTTTATTAACCGTAAATAAAATGGAGTATCTTTGATAAACAGATAGGTAGTGTGAATATTGATAACCTTTTTATTCGACAAGCGATAATAAAGTTATATATTCCCCACTGAATTGAGAAAATGGTGCATTGAAAATGATTAGGGAATATAGACCACTAAAACTGAAAAACAGTTTGTGTGTGGTTTTTGCAATAATATTGTGGCGGGGGTAGATAATGGATGAAATAAAATGCAATGATGAATTATTATTGCTCCTGTCATCAGGTGTGCACATAAATAAAATTTAAATCTTAGTTTGTCAAATTTGTAAGCCAAACTTTAGCATGTTTTTGAAGTTATTACTTGTAATTGATAGATATTGATTGAATTTGTTATATATTTTGGGAGCATAGTAAAGGAATGAGCGCCTTCTAGTTAGTTGGGCCATTACTTGTTTATTACAACGTGTGTTGTGTGAATGATTGATAAAAGAAATACATTGTTGATTTTTATATGCGTATTTAATAATAGCTAACAAATAAAGCGTAGAAATAGGCAATAATTTAAGTTCAGCCATTATTAAATTTGTCGAGTATCTCATAGATTTCTTCACCATTATTTTAAACAAAATTTTTTGAATTGTACGTATGAAGGCTTTTTGTATACATTCTGGAAGTACCTCCCCACCCGATTATACCATAATTAAGAAGAGATTCTACCAAAGCATAGTATAAAATATATAGAGGTACAATTTTACGAAGTTTTTGAAATATGTAAAAACATTTTCGTAATCTGCTTCCTAGATTGTTAATGTGAACATCCCACCTTAAAAACTCATCTATTGTTATTCTTAAATATTCGACAGAGCTAGAAGACTGGACTCTTTCACAATTACAGTTTACATGTTTACACTTTGATAAATTTTTAGCTTAGTGATATTATTCTGGTTTTATTTATGCTGAATGTTAAGAAGGTAGTTTTTTCATAATTTAGTGTTAAAAGATTATCATCCAGCCAGGTTTTGATACTTATCAAATCCTGTTCAGCGACTTCCTTTACTTAGGACCAGTAAGATCCCCCAAGGAACAATACCGTGCCATCAGCGTATGATATAAGTTTACTATTTAACTTGAAATTTAATAGGTCATTGATGTAAATTAAAAAAGTAAAGGGCCAAGTACTGTTTCTTGAGGTACACCATATTTAACCACTGCTTCGTTACTTTTTATGTTATTGATTACTACAGATTGTATTCTGTCTAAAATATAACTTTGAAACAAATTATGGGCATGACCCATGATACCAATGATCTCAAGTTTCTTTAGTAATAAATTATGGTTTACAGTGTCGAAGGCTTTTTTTAAGTCTAAGAATATGACTTATCAAGAGCCGAATAAATATAATTAGTTAAAAGTGCTATTGCGTCATTAGTGCTTTTGTTCTCAGTAAAGTCAAACTGTTTCATAGATAAAATATTATTAACTTTAAGAAAAGATAAAAATCTATCTTTAATTAATCTTTCAAATATTTTGGAAAAGTTACATATCAATGAAATAGGACGATAATTATTTACGTCATCAAATGAACCACTTTTTGGAATAGGTGTGATTATGGATTTTTTTAAACAATTTGGAAAATAACTTTGTGAAAAGCACTCATTGTATAGTTGGCAAAGGGGAAAGGATCACAAATAAGAGCATTAATTCTTTCCGGAAATTTTTGTGAGTGCGTTCCAACAACATCTTATTAATTTGCCCGAGCGGGACGCGAATGCAGATTCGGTAAGAAAATCGTAACAGCACAAACCCTTACAGTTAGGTTGGTGTAACTACAAAAAATTTCCAAGAAATTTTGTTCTTGTCTTAGTTACGGCTCGTGAACTAATTTTTCTATTGGTCATTAATGCGTGTCGTACGATTTTCAGTAATAATAGGACGAGAGGTCAAAATATTGCCGACAATAATTTTAGAATTGAACTTTTTTCGGTGGTGTTTTTTTTCTTTTCAACTATTATTGTGTTAACAAGTTTATCAAATGACTGTTAAATGTCATTATTTATAATAGAATTCCGTTTAATTGTTTTTATATTTTTATTTATCATGTTGTAATTGACTTTTCTATATACACGCTTAATTATACAGTGTGTTATCGAAATTTATCTGATAAAAAACTGGACAATGATCAGTTATTTTAGAAAGAAAAACAGCTGAAAGCAACGAACTTTTTAAAATTTTTCTTCAAATAAAAATATGATCTAAATATGTTTTACTAAAGTTTGTAATACTTGTTGGTTTATTTATGTATGATACAAAACCTTCTTGACTCATTAAATTCAAATAACTTTGGGCATGTGCACAACTTTCCAATATATTAATATTTATGTCGGCTATTATGATGTCATTAGGAGTTTTGCAATGTTTAGTAATAGATTGTTGAAGCTGCTCTATTAAAATGTCGGTATTATAGACAGGCACAGCCGAACTGGGGAGCCGGGCGATCGGGCGCTAGCCCGATGGGCCGCTGGTCGTGGGGGCCGGTGGTCTGCTGGTTAACCACGACCACGTTTTAACAAGTTACTATTTCTTGAAGAATAAGACAATTGTTTTCGCAATGTTCAGAAGAATTCGTATGCATAATTGCATACCTCTCTCAAAGTATCTGCACATATCAGGTGTGGATTTCTTTGTAGAATACCGCATGGTCAAGGACACTTTACTATCCCTGAAGAAATTTTCCTAGAATTTCATAAAATTGCGGAAGAGACTGAAAAGTTTATAAATAAAGTAAATGAGCAATTCTTTGAAAATGAAATTCCGCCTGATGTGGTTAAGAAAGAATACGAAAGAAAAAGATTTCACGACGAAAGTTGCGATGACAAAGCTCCACAAAATCCACCTATAAATGACAAATTTAGAATATAAATACTTAATGTGACTATGGACAAACTTGTCAGTATCTTAGGGTCGAAATTGGCATGTCACAAGAAGTTGTCCCAGGTCTTTGAATGCTTTCACCCGTTGAGTTTCTCATTCCGTCCAAACTTGTTGACATATTTTCCACAAAAAGCTCACGAAGTTTTATCCTGAATTGGCACAAGATAATCTACAAATGGAACTCTTAAATTTTGGTTCCTAGTGGAATAAGTTGATAACAGAACTAAAATTGAACAGATGAGAGCTGAGATGGGAGCTGAGATGAGAGCTGCGATGAGAGCTGCGATGAAAACTGAGATGATAGCTGAGATGAGAGCTGAGATGAGAGCTGCGATGAGAGCTGCGATGAGAACTGAGATGATAGCTGAGATGAGAGCTGAGATGAGAGATCAGCTGAGAGCTGCGATAAGAGCTGAGATGAGAGCTGAGATGAGAGCTGCGATGAAAGCTGAGATGACAGCTGAGATGAGAGCTGAGATGAGAGCTGATATGAGAGCTAAGATGAGAGCTAAGATGAGAGCTGAGATGAGAGCTGAGATGACAGTTGAGATGAGAGCTGAGATGAGAGCTGAGATGAGAGCTGAGATGAGAGCTGCGATGAAAGCTGCGAAGAGAGCTGCGATGAGAGCTGCGAGGAGAGCTGCGATGAGAGCTGCGATGAGAGCTGAGATACGAGCTGCGATGAGAGCTGAGATGAGAGCTGCGATGAGAGCTGAGATGAGAGCTGAGATGACAGCTGAGATGACAGCTGCGATGAGAGCTGCGATGAGAGCTGAGATAAGAGCTGAGATGAGAGCTGAGATGAGAGCTGCGATGAGAGCTGAGATGAGAGCTGAGATGACAGCTGAGATGACAGCTGAGATGACAGCTGCGATGAGAGCTGAGATAAGAGCTTCGATGAGAGCAGAAATGAGAGCTGCAATGAGAGCTGAGATGAGAGCTGCGATGAGAGCAGAGATGAGAGCTGAGATGAGAGCTGAGATGAGAGCTGCGATGAGAGCTGAGATGAGAGCTGAGGGAAGAGCTGAGATGAGAGCTGCGATGAGAGCTGAGATGAGAGCTGAGATGAGAGCTGAGATGAGAGCTGCGATGAGAGCTGAGATGAGAGCTGAGATGAGAGCTGAGATGAGAGCTGCGATGAGAGCTGAGATGAGAGCTGCGATGAGAGCAGAGATGAGAGCTGCGTTGAGAGCTGAGATTAGAGCTGAGGTGAGCGCTGAAATAAGAGCTAAAATGAGAGCTAAGATGAGAGTTGAGATGAGAGCTGAGATGAGAGCTGCGATGAAAGCTGAGATGAGAGCTGCGATGAAAGCTGAGATGAGAGCTGAGATAAGAGCTGAGATAAGAGCTAAAATGAGAGCTAAGATGAGAGTTGAGATGAGAGCTGAGATGAGAGCTGCGATGAGAGCTGGGATGAAAGCTGCGATGAGAGCAGAGATGAGAGCTGCGATGACAGCTGAGATGAGAGCTGCGATGAGAGCTAAGATGAGAGCTGAGATGATAGCTGCGAAGAGAGCTGAGATGAGAGCTGAGATGAGAGCTGCGATGAGAGCTGAGATGAGAGCTGCGATGAGAGCTGCGATGAGAGTTGCGATGAGAGCTGCGATGAGAGCTGAGATTAGAGCTGAGATGAGAGCTGAGATGAGAGCTGAGATGAGAGCTGAGATGAGAGCTGAGATGAGAGCTGCGATAAGAGCTCAGATGAGAGCTGCGATGAGAGCAGAGATGAGAGCTGCGATGAGAGCTCAGATGAGAGCTGCGATGAGAGCTAAGATGAGAGCTGAGATGATAGCTGCGATGAGAGCTGAAATGAGAGCTGAGATGAGAGCTGAGATGAGAGCTGCGATGAGAGCTGAGATGAGAGCTGCGATGAGAGCAGAGATGAGAGCTGCGATGAGAGCTGAGTAGAACTGCGATGAGAGCAGAAATGAGAGCTGAGATGAGAGCTGCGATGAGAGCTGAAATGAGAGCTGAGATGAGAGCTGAGATGAGAGCAGAGATGAGAGCTGCGATGGGAGCTGCGATGAGAGCTGAGAAGAGAGCTGAGATGAGAACTGAGATTAGAGCTGCAATGAGAGCAGAGATAAGAGCTGAGATGAGAGCTGCGATGAGAGCTGAGATGAGATCTGAGATGAGAGCTAAGATTAGAGCTGAGGTGAGAGCAGAGAGGAGAGCTGCGATGAGAGATGAGATTAGAGCTGAGGTGAGAGCTGAGATGAGAGCTGCGATGAGAGCTAAGATGAGAGATGAGATGATAGCTGAGATGAGAGCTGAGTTGAGAGCTAAAATGAGAGCTAAGATGAGAGCTGAGATGAGAGCAGAGATGATAGCTGAGATGAGAGCTGCGATGAGAGCTGAGAGGAGAGCTGAGATGAGAACTGAGATGAGAACTGAGATGAGAGCAGAGATGAGAGCTGAGATGGGAGCTGCGATGAGAGCTGAGGGGAGAGCTGAGATGATAACTGAGATGAGAGCTGCAATGAAAGCAGAGATAAGAGCTGAGATGAGAGCTGCGATGAAAGCTGAGATGAGATCTCACATGAGAGCTGAGATTAGAGCCGAGGTGAGAGCCGAGATGATAGCTGCGATGAGAGCTGAGATGAGAGCTGAGATGAGAGCTGCGATGAGAGCTGAGATGAGAGCTGCGATGAGAGCTGAGATGAGAGCTGCGATGAGAGCTGCGATGAGAGTTGCGATGAGAGCAGAGATGAGAGCTGAGATGGGAGCTGCGATGAGAGCTGAGGGGAGAGCTGAGATGAGAACTGAGATGAGAGCTGCAATGAAAGCAGAGATAAGAGCTGAGATGAGAGCTGCGATGAAAGCTGAGATGAGATCTCACATGAGAGCTGAGATTAGAGCCGAGGTGAGAGCCGAGATGATAGCTGCGATGAGAGCTGAGATGAGAGCTGATGTGAGAGCTGCGATGAGAGCTGAGATGAGAGCTGCGATGAGAGCTGCGATGAGAGTTGCGATGAGAGCTGCGATGAGAGCTGAGATGAGAGCTGAGATGAGAGCTGCGATGAGAGCAGAAATGAGAGCTGCGATGAGAGCTGAGATGAGAGCTGCGATGAGAGCTAAGATGAGAGCTGAGATGATAGCTGCGATGAGAGCTGAAATGAGAGCTGAGATGAGAGCTGCGATGAGAGCTGCGATGAGAGCTGAGATGAGAGCTGCGATGAGAGCAGAGATGAGAGCTGCGATGAGAGCTGAGTAGAACTGCGATGAGAGCAGAGATGAGAGCTGAGATGAGAGCTGCGATGAGAGCTGAGAAGAGAGCTGAGATGAGAGCTGAGATGGGAGCTGTGATGAGAGCTGAGATGAGAGCAGAGATGAGAGCTGCGATGGGAGCTGCGATGAGAGCTGAGAGGAGAGCTGAGATGAGAACTGAGATGAGAGCTGCAATGAGAGCAGAGATAAGAGCTGAGATGAGAGCTGCGATGAGAGCTGAGATGAGAGCTAAGATTAGAGCTGAGGTGAGAGCAGAGATGAGAGCTGCGATGAGAGATGAGATTAGAGCTGAGGTGAGAGCTGAGATGAGAGCTGCGATGAGAGCTAAGATGAGAGCTGAGATGATAGCTGAGATGAGAGCTGAGTTGAGAGCTAAAATGAGAGCTAAGATGAGAGCTGAGATGAGAGCAGAGATGATAGCTGAGATGAGAGCTGCGATGAGAGCTGACAGGAGAGCTGAGATGAGAACTGAGATGAGAGCTGAGATGAGAGCAGAGATGAGAGCTGAGATGGGAGCTGCGATGAGAGCTGAGGGGAGAGCTGAGATGAGAACTGAGATGAGAGCTGCAATGAAAGCAGAGATAAGAGCTGAGATGAGAGCTGCGATAAAAGCTGAGATGAGATCTCACATGAGAGCTGAGATTAGAGCCGAGGTGAGAGCCGAGTTGAGAGCTAAAATGAGAGCTAAGATGAGAGCTGCGATGAGAACTGAGATGAGAGCTGAGATTAAAGCTAAGGTGAGAGCTGAGATGAGAGCTGACATGAGAGCTGAGGTGAGAGCTGAGCGGAGAGCTGCGATGAGAGCTGAGATGAAAGCTGCAATGAGAGCTGAGATGAAAGCTGCAATCAGAGCTGAGATGAGAGCTGAGATGAGAGCTGCGATGAGAGCTGCGATGAGAGCTGAGATGAGATCTGCGATGAGAGCTGAGATGAGAGCTGAGATGAGAGCTGAGATGACAGCTGAGATGAGAGCAGAGATGAAAGCTGAGATAAGAGGTGAGTTAAGAGCTGCGATGAGAGCTGAGATGAGAGCTGCAATGAGAGCTGAGATGAAAGCTGTAATCAGAGCTGAGATGAGAGCTGAGATGAGAGCTGCGATGAGAGCTGCGATGGGAGCTGAGATGAGATCTGCGATGAGAGCTGAGATAAGAGCTGCGATGAGAGCTGTGATGAGAGCTGAAATTAGAGCTGCGATGAGAGCTGAGATGAGAGCTGAGATGAGAGCTGAGATGACAGCTGAGATGAGAGCTGAGATTAAAGCTGAGATAAGAGGTGAGTTGAGAGCTGCAATGAGAGCTGCGAAGAGAGTTGCGATGAGAGCTGCGAGGAGAGCTGCGATGAGAGCTAAGATGAGAACTGAGATGAGAGCTGAGATGTGAGCTGAGCTGAGAGTTGCGATGAGAGCTGAGATGAGAGCTGCAATGAGAGCTGAGATGAGAGTTGCGATCAGAGCTGAGATGAAAGCTAAGATGAGATCTGAGATGAGAGCTGAGATGTGAGCTGAGATGAGAGCTGCGATGAGAGCTAAGATGAGAGCTGAGTTGAGAGCTGAGATGAGAGCTAAAATGAAAGCTAAGGTGAGAGCTGAGATGAGAGCTGAAATGAGAGCTGCGATGAGAGCTGCGATGAGAGCTGAAATGAGAGCTGAGATAAGAGCTGAGATGAAAGCTGAGATGAGAGCTGCGATGAGAGCTCCGATGAGAGCTGAGATGAAAGCTGAAATGAGAGCTGAGATGAGAGCTGAGATGAGAGCTGCGATGAGAGCTGAGATGAGAGCTGCGATGAGAGCTGAGATAAGAGCTGCGATGAGAGCTGAGATAAGATCTGCGATGAGAGCTGTGATGAGAGCTGAAATGAAAGCTGCGATAAGAGCTGAGATGAGAGCTGCGATGAGAGCTGCGATGAGAGCTGAGAGGAGAGCAGAGATGAGAGCTGAGATGATAGCTGAGATGAGAGCTGAGTTGAGAGCTAAAATGAGAGCTAAGATGAGAGCTGAGATGAGAGCAGAGATGAGAGCTGAGATGAGAGCTGCGATGAGAGCTGAGAGGAGAGCTGAGATGAGAACTGAGATGAGAGCTGAGATGAGAGCAGAGATGAGAGCTGAGATGGGAGCTGCGATGAGAGCTGAGGGGAGAGCTGAGGTGAGAACTGAGATGAGAGCTGCAATGAAAGCAGAGATAAGAGCTGAGATGAGAGCTGCGATGAAAGCTGAGATAAGATCTCAAATGAGAGCTGAGATTAAAGCTGAGGTGAGAGCCGAGTTGAGAGCTAAAATGAGAGCTAAGATGAGAGCTGCGATGAGAACTGAGATGAGAGTTGAGATGAGAGCTAAGGTGAGAGCTGAGATGATAGCTGACATTAGAGCTGAGGTGAAAGCTGAGCGGAGAGCTGCGATGAGAGCTGAGATAAGAGCTGCAATGAGAGCTGAGGTGAAAGCTGCAATCAGAGCTGAGATGAGAGCTGCGATGAGAGCTGCGATGAGAGCTGAGATGAGATCTGCGATGAGAGCTGAGATGAGAGCTGAGATGAGAGCTGAGATGACAGCTGAGATGAGAGCAGAGATGAAAGCTGAGATAAGAGGTGAGTTGAGAGCTGCGATGAGAGCTGAGATGAGAGCTGCAATGAGAGCTGAGATGAAAGCTGCAATCGGAGCTGAGATGAGAGCTGAGATGAGAGCTGCGATGAGAGCTGCGATGAGAGCTGAGATGAGATCTACGATGAGAGCTGAGATGAGACCTGAGATGACAGCTGAGATGAGAGCTGAGATTAAAGCTGAGATAAGAGGTGAGTTGAGAGCTGCAATGAGAGCTGCGAAGAGAGTTGCGATGAGAGCTGCGAGGAGAGCTGCGATGAGAGCTAAGATGAGAGCTGAGATGAGAGCTGAGATGTGAGCTGAGATGTGAGCTGAGCTGAGAGTTGCGATGAGAGCTGAGATGAGAGCCGCAATGAGAGCTGAGATGAGAGCTGCGATGAGAGCTAAGATGAGAGCTGAGTTGAGAGCTGAGATGAGAGCTAAAATGAGAGCTAAGGTGAGAGCTGAGATGAGAGCTGAGATGAGAGCTGCGATGAGAGCTGCGATGAGAGCTGAGATAAGAGCTGAGATGAAAGCTGAGATGAGAGCTGCGATGAGAGCTCCGATGAGAGCTGAGATGAGAGCTGAAATGAGAGCTGAGATGAGAGCTGAGATGAGAGCTGAGATGAGAGCTGCGATGAGAGCTAAGATGAGAGCTGAGTTGAGAGCTGAGATGAGAGCTAAAATGAGAGCTAAGGTGAGAGCTGAGATGAGAGCTGAGATGAGAGCTGCGATGAGAGCTGAGATGAGAGCTGAGATAAGAGCTGAGATGAGAGCTGCGATGAGAGCTGAGATGAGAGCTGAGATAAGAGCTGCGATGAGAGCTGCGATGAGAGCTGAGATGAGAGCTGAGATAAGAGCTGAGATGAAAGCTGAGATGAGAGCTGCGATGAGAGCTCCGATGAGAGCTGCGATGAGAGCTGAGATGAGAGCTGAGATAAGAGCTCAGACGAAAGCTGAGATGAGAGCTCCGATGAGAGCTGAGATGAGAGCTGAAATGAAAGCTGAGATGAGAGCTGCGATGAGAGCTCCGATGAGAGCTGAGATGAGAGCTGAAATGAAAGCTGAGATGAGAGCTGCGATGAGAGCTCCGATGAGAGCTCCGATGAGAGCTGAGATGAGAGCTGAGATGAGAGCTGAGATGAGAGCTGCGATGAGAGCTGCGATGAGAGCTGAGATGAGAGCTGAGATAAGAGCTGAGATGAAAGCTGAGATGAGAGCTGCGATGAGAGCTCCGATGAGAGCTGAGATGAGAGCTGAAATGAGAGCTGAGATGAGAGCTAAAATGAGAGCTAAGGTGAGAGCTGAGATGAGAGCTGAGATGAGAGCTGCGATGAGAGCTGCGATGAGAGCTGAGATGAGAGCTGAGATAAGAGCTGAGATGAAAGCTGAGATGAGAGCTGCGATGAGAGCTCCGATGAGAGCTGAGATGAGAGCTGAAATGAGAGCTGAGATGAGAGCTGAGATGAGAGCTGCGGTG
Organism: Agriotes lineatus; assembly: GCA_940337035.1. Taxonomy (NCBI): domain Eukaryota; kingdom Metazoa; phylum Arthropoda; class Insecta; order Coleoptera; family Elateridae; genus Agriotes; species Agriotes lineatus. Next base: position 22,711 of record CALNHX010010201.1, on the reverse strand, counting down.
AGAGCTGAGATAAGAGCTGCGATGAGAGCTGAGATAAGAGCTGCGATGAGAGCTGTGATGAGAGCTGAAATGAGAGCTGCGATGAGAGCTGAGATGAAAGCTGCGATGAAAGTTTTTTTTTTTTTTTTTAGTGTAGGGGAAAACCTTCATAGGCACTGGGATCTGGTGTCTTGCACCAGCACCAGTAGTGCCGGATTCTTACCGGCTAAAAACCCCTATTTCTTCAGACCAAAGTTCTAAACCGCTTAATTGCATACCATCGAAACAGTGGACTGTCTGCCTTTATCTTGTTACGCCCTTGTTTGCCTTTCTCTTTCTTCTGCTTCTTTCTTTCGCATTACATTTTTAATGTATGTGTGTATCAATTGCCATGTCTCTTTTCTTGATGTCATTTTTTCGACTAAGTTTGCTACTCTCAATCTTTCCCCCAATCTTATCTCCATATCGATTCTAGGAATTTCCCATCTTTGGCACTCGAATAAGGTGTGACTGGTCGTGTCTACGTTGCCGCAGTACATACACAAGTCATTTTCGTCTTTACCTATCCGTTTGGTATAGGTATGTCTTGTACGAGCCATGACCCGTTAACGCCTGCGTAAGGTAATAGTCCAGGTTTCTGTGCTTACACTCCATCCACCTGGTAATGTTCGGGATGAGTTCCTTTGTCCATTGGGCAACTGCGGCTGTCTGTTCCCATTCCTCTTGCCACGTCCTCAATGAGGCCTCCCTTTCTTCTTTTTTGGCTTCTTTTGTTGACCCGTCCGCCCTTTCATATAGTCTCATCCTCTCATCCACCATTTTTTCTATGGGCACAGTCCCTGTTATTACTGTAAGGGCCTTCCCGGACACTGTTCGATAAGCACTGGCTACACGTAATAGCATTTTTCGCTGAACTCTAATTAACATGTTTCTGTAAAGTGCCACCCTGACCGCTCCGTGCCAGATAGGTGCCCCGTACAAGATGGTGGATTGCACTACCGCACTTATCACCTCTCTTTTTCTACTTCTCGGGCCTCCGATGTTTGGCATTATTCTAGCCAGCGGCGCTGCCCTCGTCTCCGCTTTCTGCACCGTGTTCCTTATATGTTCGCCCCACCATCCTCTTTCGCTGATGATGATTCCCAAGTAGCGAACCGATTTTCTGGGCCTGACAATAACCCCCATGCTGTCAAAAACGATGCCTTCTTTGTTCCTAGGCCCTTTGATGATGACTGCCTCAGTTTTGTTGGGTCTGTTTTGTCAGCAACTAGGGGAATGAGAGTTTTACTATCCGTAAATAAATATACTGCAATTAATAGTATGCTTTCCGCTTTGCAATGGTTTTCGGTATCTGAAAGGCTCAAATTTTTAACCATGACATTTATTTACAAGATAGTTAATGGACTCCTTCCAAGTTATTTTGATTCTTTCGTCTTATACAATAAGGAGGTTCATAACCACTTTACTAGGCAGTCAGACAATCTTCACGTATATCGGTCATCTTCTGTAAGAACTAGTAACTCTTTGGTAAAAAAAGGATTTATTCTGTTTAATGATTTGGATGATGAAATAAAAAATGCCGTTACTGTAAAAGAATTCAAATATAGATATAAAAATCGGTACATGTTATGATAAAACTAATTATATTGGAAATAAATTGCTGTTGTTTTATTTTCTAGTTATGATATACACCCATCAGTTGCTCAATTTATTAACTAATTTCTTTTTTGTTAAGCCGTTAGATTGTTTGGTTTATTGTAACATATAATGTGTAAACATTGAATAAATAAACGTTTATTATTAACAAAAAATAAGGCCAGGTCGTCTGCAAAACCAAAGGCTCGTACTCCATCTGGCCATTCCTGTCTCAGGATACCATCATACACGATATTCCACAGAGTGGGACCGAGCACAGATCCCTGGGGAACTCCTGCTGTCACTTCTAGTTCTTCGTCCTTCGAAAGTTGCAGCTTTCTGTCCTTTAGGTAGCTTCCTATGATCTCCTGTAAGTACTGAGATATTTGCCTACGCTGGAGCTCTTCCATTATTGCCTGCCATGATATGGTGTTAAAGGCGTTTTTGACGTCTAAGGTGATGAGCGTTCCCCATTTCGTGCTAGCCCTTGCAGCCTGCAAGACTTCATTTACCGCATGTAGCGTGCACTTGCCTTTGCTGAAACCATACTGATGGTTGGATATTCCACCTCCTGTTTCCTCTATTTCTATTTCTAGTCTCGCCTTTATTAGGCTCTCGTAAAGCTTGCTTATGGTGTTTAGTAGACATAGTGGTCTAAATTTCCGTTCTTCGATCTTGCGATGAAAGCTGGGATGAGAGCTGAGATGAGAGCTGAGATAAGAGCTAAAATGAGACCTAAGATGAGAGTTGAGATGAGAGCTGAGATGAGAGCTGAGATGAGAGCTGGGATGAGAGCTGCGATGAGAGCTGAGGTGAGAGATGAGATGAGATGAGATGAGATGATAGCTGAGATGAGAGCTGAGATGAGAACTGAGATGAGAGCTGAGATGAGAGCTGATATGAGAGCTGATGATGCGTTCTGAGATGAGAACTGAGATAAGAGCTGAGATGAGACATCTCATCAGATGAGAGCTGAGATGAGATGATTATGAAGCAGAAAACCGTACTGTTGATCACAACTTCTGGAAAAAGTATAGTTCGTTGCTGCTAATTCTGAAGAAATATGATTTATACGCTGAAGCATACCCTGATCTAGAAAAAGCATATTAGTTATTTATGAAACAAGTTGCAAGATGCGGGTTTTTTCACGAGCCGCTTTGCTAGTTGGACAATTACGAAGAGTAAAAGAAATCTTCTGCAATGTATTGCAAACATTTTTTTTGCAATTCTTTAATAAACACAGAATTTTAAATATTTTCTGTTGTTTAGATAGGTTATGTTAACCTTCAAACTTACGACAAAGCGTGAAAAAAGTATGTAATTTTGGCAATAACAATGACACGTAAAAGGTTGACATTTTAGTACAGGATTACAAAAAATCTATTTATGAACAAGTTGCAAAATGAGTTTTTTTTCACGTCATCTATGGTAACGTTAAAAAATGTAACTTATGTACGACCGGGCGAAACTGATCACTTTATACTCTACCTTTGACGCGTACTATGATACTTTACGGCCCTAGAGCCATTTTATGTACCAAGAGCATTATGAGGATGGTTGTGCTAGAGGGGTATAAACATCAAATAATACCCGTGGTGCATAAAACAATTTATTTTCCATTTTGAATACGTAAATAAATTGAGAATCTTGGGAAGCTTAATAAGTATGTATTCTATACCTCGTATCACAGATAGAAATAACAAATATTAGATCATTGGAAAATACCTACTTTATGGCCCGCCAAACCTCGTAAGAGCTATTTATGAAACAAGTTGCAAAATAAAGGTGTTTTTTACGAGTTGTAAATGTTGTAAATTACGACGACTGAAAAAACACTAATTTTGCATTGCGTTGCTTACAAAATGTTTTACAATTCTCTAATAAACAAAACATTTTTTACCAATGGCAACCTTTTTCACTAACAAAAAGTATGTAATTTTGACATTAATTACGAGTAAAACATTGCTGGAGCCTGCACTTTCACTGGTGAGTTGCTGAAGAGTATATCTTCAGCCAACTTTGTCGGGTTAGTCTCTCCCCGCACGGCTACTAAAGATGACAGGTTAGCTGTTGAAATACGTATTTAACGGTTGTTAAATATTTGTGTGGTAAGGGGTTTTCAACAAATTGTATTAATACACATACATACATACATAATCTGTAACCCCTTATACCGTTTATACAGTGTCGGGGTGCCGGGCTCACCGAGCCGCTGAGACTGTGTGCATTTTTAAATTCGGCGGAGGTACTTGAGGTAGTGGAGCCAATTTGGCTAGAACACTACGCCCGCTCTCCAGATGGTCACCCAACCAAGTTCTGACCGAGCAGACTGGTGCTTAACTTTTACAAGTGCCGTGAGATGTGCATCACCACTCAGCCGTACTGCCGACTTATTGTATTAATAACGACAACTAATTCGTTGAAATATTTGTGCAGGATTGAAAGGTTATAATAAAATTGTGTATACTACGGCCTGTATATAAAATGCTGCATCCACCTAGAGTTTATTGCCCTTGTTTTCACGGCGCGGGCCATAAACCTCTTCTTGGGCCCTTGGTAGATAAATAGCTATTTTTTATTAGTGAAAAACATTTCATTTTGACATTAATAATGTAATAAAGAGCGAAGTACCTCTATTTCTGAAGATAACAAAAAAATGTACTTGGAATAGCTATTAGCGTTCCCGTCTTGAGCAGTGTAAGTGATTTTCCAATGACCTGTTGCTTCTCTGAATGGAATTTGTGTGACACATTATTTTGGAAAAAAAATAATTACAGAAGGCCGCCTTTTCATAATTTTGCATAACACGTTTTAATCTGAATAACACCTCTAAGTAAAATGTTATGTTATCTTTAGAAATAAGGACACTTTACTCTTTAGCCAAATTATTATTTTTTGATCCACCTTGTATAATATCCGATAATTTTGGAATTTTATGAGCACATTTAGCTTTTTTGGCAATGCAGAACTTTTTATGGAGAATAGTTTCTCTTCATAAATGGATAATTAAAAAAGTTTCCTATATGTAGAAAACTTTATGGGACACACTGTATACAGTGTGCAGAAATATAAAGTAAAAAATGAAAATTAATAGGTGTTAAACTTAAACTACAAAATTAACGAATAAGTGTTTTACAAGGTGAATAAAAAAGATATAAAAATCAGAAACAGTTAGCTATGTTTGTCTTACAAAGCCTTAAAGTAATTGATATTGTTTGCATGCACAACGCTAGAAGGTAGATTGTTCCATGGATTCACTACTTGATTGCTGAAGAAATGTTTTCTGGCAAGTATGTTGCGGAAATCCATCTGACGATTAAAGGAATGTCCTCTAAGGTACCAATTGCTACTGGGTAATAATATGTTATCTAAAGGAAACGAATAGTAGTTGTGGAGTATCTTGAACACTTCAATCATATCCTTACGTTATCTTCGTTTCCTAAGGGTGGTTAGCTGGAGTAGACAACAAGAAGAAAGAAACATAAGGGTGGGAAATGAAGTAATAGAAAAGGTCAATAAATACGTATACCTAAGACAAGAAATAACACTGACCAAAGAAAATCAATCTATGGAGGTGAGTAGAAGAATAAGGATGAACTGGGTTGCATTTGGAAGACTGAGCTACATTTTAAAAAATAAAGCATTTTCCCCCAACATATGAGAACCAAAGTATACAATATGTGCATCCCAGACGTGGACATTTACGAAATGCAACGTTGACAGAATGGCTAAAACCCAGAAAGCTATGGAACGAGCAATGCTCGGAATAAGTCTCAAAGACCGACGAGCTAACGAGTACGTAAGGAATAACACAAAAGTCACTGACGTCGTCGACAGAATGGCCCGCCTCAGATGGAAATGGGCACGACACAACGATAGATATGCAGACAATAGATGGAACAACACAATAAATAAATGGAGGCCTTGGTACTAGAAAAGCAATCGTGGAAGACCACCGCTGGGTGGACGATATAAAAAGAACAGGAGGTTTAGGATGGATGCTGACAGCACAATATAGAAACCAATGGAAAGCTTTAGAGGAGGCCTATGTCCAAAGTTGGAATACAAAAGGCTAGAATAGAGAGAGAGAATTGCAATTTAAATTAATTGAAGGTTTTGTTTGAAAGAAGTAAATATACATATTTGGTGTATAAAAGGGTTAATATGATCATATAATTGGAGACAGACACAATTGAGAACTGTTAAACTAAAAAGTATGATTCATGACAAATGCAATAGTCATAAACATTAAAAATAGAAATCTGTATTATCGATTAGTATAACAAGAACAAACGGGTGTGTAAAATTTATTAATTCTATTGACACAAATTCAATTTGAAACTGAATTAAATATTCAATATTACATTATAAAATACTGGTATGTACAACTATATAATGTCTTACTAATAAATAGTGCTATATAGAATAAATAAGTGTAAAATCGAGAAAGATTAAGTAAGTGCATAAAACCTATGGTCAAAAAGGATTGCTGATTACGAGGAAAAGGATAGCTGATGCAGATATCAACTGGATTGGAATACATAGATGTTAAATAGACATCGAAAAAAGAAGACATTATCAAGTAAGTGTATAAAACCTTCTATTCTATATTTTACCGGATGGTATTTTACTAGAAGCTTTAAGTAAACATTTTCCGTTAGATATAAAAACAGCGTTAATAGCTTCACACTTTCACAGGTTAAAGATGTGGAGGGAATGTTAAAAGTTTTAGAAGGTTTGGAAGGTAGACAAGTAAATCAAAAATTAGACACAATTGTAAGAAATACAAATGTTGTCAACAGAAATGTAAATAATTTTGAGTTGTTAAATAGACAATATGAAAATACCGTTTGGAATAAAAAACACAGAAGAGGAAGGATTAACACTTACGTTAGAGGAAGAGGAAGAGATGGTAGGTACTTATGCATTACAAGCAAGAAGTAGATCACCGACAGTTCAAAATCAGGAATACCTACTAAAAAACCCATACAACAAGCTCCAGTTATTAAAACTCGGGTGTTAGGAGAAGCAAAGAGAACGTGTAAATTTTGTAACATATTTTAAACAATTTAAAAAGTAAGTGAAGTTAAGCAAGTCAACAACGTTATTGATATAGATAGTGATATTTAAAAAAAACATAAAGAAAGGGTCAATCAGGATTTATCATACTTAACACTAGAAATTGAGGGTATACAACAATATTTACTTATCAGGTAGTTCTGTAAGTATTATGCCTGAATAAATGTTTGAAAGAATATTAGTAAAAAAGAATCAAATACCTGTTTTACCGGCAATAAATGTAACTATACAAGGTGTTACTTGGGGGATTGGAAAAGTAAAAAAGCAATTTTTAATGGTAGTAGATATGGGCTATTCGAAACATCAAATAGTATTTTTGGTGGTTAGTATTAAATACTGCATCAATTTTAACATGGATTGGATGTATAAGGACGACTAGGTTAGATTTTAATACAAAGTTAATGAAGTTGATACAACCAGAACAATTAATTTATATGTACAAATTGTGAAAAGATTTTATATAAATGCATTAAAATTGCAAAATGATAGAAATAAGAAGAAAAGTTGACAGGAAGGCAACATTAGGTGAAAAACGCCAGAGGTATCTTGCGAAACGACGTGCTGAAGAGTGGGTATTGAGGATCTAGAAAATCAACTGAAAGAAACTAAGAGAAAATTATAGCAAAAGCACGATGAAGTAAGTAGATTGAACAATATAGTTGTAGAAAGATGAGTTAATTCATTCTATGAGCGAGGAATTTAAAGCTACCGAAAGCAAATCGAAATTATAGCTAATTTGCAAAAGGAACTGCAGCAAGGTAAACATGTAGATGAGCACTACGAAACCATGTTGAGACGATCATCAACAAATGAAAACACTATCAAAAAGTTTTTCTTGTTATATGAACTTCAATATAATTTGTTATTATACACCAAACAAGGTATATTGCACGCTTCGAGGGACAATATGCCCTCACTATCAACGAATTAACAATTAAAACTAAAAATAAATAAAGAAAACTTAGCTTTTCACTGGAACTGAGAAGTGATCAACCTCCAGTGTCAAGCAATTCAGTTTCAGGGCTTGAATTCGGTGGCGAAGCTGCCCCAAAAACTGCAAGGTGGAAGTCTGCTAAATATTTTCCAGTATACTGTGTGAAATCGTAGGAGGGAAAGCTATCGGAACACTTTGGAGAGAAATATTTTGCTACGCGTTCCTCATGGTGGCATCGGATCCCAAATAGGGAAAAACACTAAGCAGGGTGGTAAGAAGCTTCAAATAACGTAACATCGACGAGCGACTACAGAGCGGAAGCAGAGTGGCGTGCCGAGGTTGAAGGTCGGACAGAGGTGAGCTTTGTTTCTGAAATACTTCTGAATCTTGGCATAACTAGATACATTTCAGCGACTGCATAAACAACAGATTAACACTGTTTGGAACTTCTCAAAGTATCGGACGATTTCAAATCCACATGAAGTGCAGCTCCGAAACATCTACCACGAAGCACCAGAAGCAGTTTACCCAAGATGGCTACAGGAAATCGTCTCTCATTACAGGCAATCTTTTTCAAAAATTGCCGGAATATGGACCAGGGATTAGGCAACTAAACACACATCAACGAAAGAAATGGCTGATTAACCAACATCATACTAATTAGATAATAATTAAAAATAAGCTAAACTCAAGGCAACTCCTAGATATTAAATGAATGTTAATTAGAGCACAGTTTACACGTAACATGATGCTATGTAGAAAAATACCACTTTTCTAAATAATTTGTTGTAGTTATGCAGAAAATTAACACTTTCCTACATGATTTGTTGTTGCTATGCAGAAAATTACTACTTTTTTAAACAATTTTGTATTTAGGAATACAGTGAAATAGAAATTGTTTTCACTCTTTGGAAGCACGTATGTATATGAACTTTTTTTTTAAAGATAGTGTTTACAAAATCCAAGAATTATCCCGAATTACTCACATACATTTGAAGAATACTTTGCGCTTTGCCACTACCAATATACATCCTGATACTGCCGCCCTAAATAAAAGCAAACAGAACCAAACATCGTATACTGAGTTCCACGAACAGTTTCAGTAAAAACCCCTCCCAAAAATGAGTGCTCATTTTGAATTACTACTATTAGTAAGCCGTTTGTAGGCAGCTGAACTTTATTTGAAATTAAACAGTTTTTGAATTATCTCGAGTGTTTTATTTGTATCGGTGTAAAACAGGTTTCTGCACTCCCCCCCCCCCCGCAATTAATTTCTGCATCTGTCAAACGTAGTATAGAACTGTATTTTATTTTTGTGTTAAAAGTGATTTTTATTTTTATACGTTTTAGTTCTGTCGTTAATAACTATAGTTATTATTTAAATATTATATTTTTATACAGGGTGCCCAAAATAAAACGCTATGGCCAGGTAGGCAACACACCTTCCACGCACACAGTTTGCACATATAGCTCGCTGATTAAGTAATGTAGTTTTTAATTTGGAAAATGGATACCTGTGAAAAACTAAACTTTAAATTTCAAAGGTCTGTAATCGTCATTTGTAACTTCAAAAAATAATTGTAAATTCCTTTCACTATAGTCCCGGATTGTCAAAAATGACGTTTATTTGAAATCGGCAGTGAAGTACGTCGAAATTCGTCATTAAAATACGAGAAGCGGCAGTGAAGTAATCCATTGTTTTACTTTTTTGTAGGTGGCGAGGCGACAGATAAACGTCAATCGACCGAACATAACCTACAAAAGTTGGTTAAAATGTTGTAATTTCACGATTTCTCGATTTCAAATAAAACATAGTGTACACCTCGGCACTGAAGTTCCTTTTTATCCCTCATGTGGTTTATTTGCCTTGGCCCTACCGGCCTCGGCAACTAAATCCACATTCGTGATAAAAAGTTAAACTTCAGTGCCTTGGTATACAAACTACTATTTATGGTAGCACTGTTCGATTTCTATTGACTTTTTGTTACTACTAGGTTGGACAACGCAAAAGCGTAATTTTTAAAATTTGCGTTTTTGTTACCTGGCAACTTTTATTTATGTTTGCTTAAGTCACTTTGAATTTTAAAAGTATTTTGATGTAACCATAACCTATAATTTATAATTTTGACATTCGTAACTTAATTAATTGGTTCTAGTTACCCATAGATTGACTTAAAAGTATTAACCATGATATAAAGGATTGTTTTTACTTGGATTTTGACATTTGACAATCCGGTACTATAAGGAATAGAGTTTATTTGCCTAAGTAGATAATCTACTCGGTATTATGTTTACTAACAGTGAGAAAACGGACATGATTTAGATATTGGGGGAAGCTCAAATAAACGCTGATTTAGCAATGCGGTTATACATACTGCGTTACCCGCTTAGGAGAGTTCCAGCACGTGCAACTTTAATTCGTTTGAAAAATAATTTAAGGGGGTATGGGAACTTTTTAAAACCTAAAAGAAAAACCCAATAGGCTACAAATGAAGAAAATGAATTGGCGGTAGTAGAACAAGTCACTGAAAATCCTCACGCGAGCCAAACATCAATCGCTAGAACTGTGGGAATCAGCAAGGGTTCTGGTTCAACATTTTAAAAGCCAATAAGTTCCACCCGTACCACGTTATGCTAGTGCAGCACCTAACTGATGAAGATTACGGTCGCCGAATAGAGTTCTGCCAGTTTATGAGAAATAAGTTAGCTGATGATTGGAATTTCTCAAGATACGGTTTCCACTAATGTATCAGTTAATAGACATAACTGCCATTATTATGCACACGAGAATCCTTTCTGGATTAATTATACTAACTTTATTAATTTAAAAATAAATATAACATTAACAAAATAAACTTATGAACTAGGCGAAGTCCAGTTCGATAAGAAATCCGAAGGAAATCTCACCGCCTGCTCCACTTAACCTAGACAATTTTTGCAACAATAGTGTTCTGCAATTCGATTATCAAAATCATTATAAAGTATTTTTATTTTTGTCCAGTCAGCGACAAACTAGTATTGCGATTATGAATTAAGAATACAAAGAAGATTTAAAAAGAAAAAGAAGCAGGGTTACGACAAAGTGGCTGTACTTTATTTCTAAAGTAAGATTTTTAATTTAAAAGGCGTTTCCCTCCGTTTGCAATTTGAATAAGACAAATCTTAATTTACTTTTAAAAGGACTAATACTTAACGTCTTTAAATCGATGGGTAGCTTGTTGTAACCATTAACGACACAGTAAGAAAAAGAGCGTTTAAATAACGCAGTATGATTTATAGGCGGAGTTAATAGACCTTTATATCTGATGTTCAGATTATGTACATCAGTACGGAAGGTTAGCCTTTCATATAGATATGAATTATATTTATTTACAATAAAATTATGATAAAGGCAACACGAATGTAAAACACGCCTATGCGACATACTTAACCAATTTAAAGTTACCAGTTTTTTAGTTACACTTTCATGTTTTTTAATGCCAAAAATAAGACGTACACATGAATTTTGTAGTTTCTAAATCCTCTTAACATCTATGGAAGTGAGACAGGGACCATAAACTGCATCACAGTTGTTCATTCTAGACAGGACCAGAGAGTTACAGAGTTGAATCTTAATTTTCTGATTAAACAGGTGTCGATTATGATATATGGCTTTGATAGTGGCGTACGATTTGCGTATGCAATCGGTTAGGTACATGTTGACTAAACTTCAGGGCATGGTCAATTACCAGACTTTAAGCTCTTGACAGTTTCTTGCAACGGCAATGATACACTGTCAATCTTAATATCTGCAGATTCAATAATACTGCGCCTGTCAGATTTCCTACCAAACACAATATTGTAACCGATTTTTTAGGATTTAACTGTAAAGCATTATCTTTGGATATATTTAGAAGATTCTGTAAGTCGATATTAATTAGATTAAACGATTGATTAGCAAGAGTTTTAGGAAAAGAATAATATAACTGGGTGTCGTCGGCGTAGAAGTGCACTTTGCAGGATTGAAAGCCAGTGATAAAATTGAAAGTATAAATAGTGAATAACACAGGACCCAGTATTGTACCTTAAGGAACGCCTTTATTAATATAAAAAACGAAGATATCGAGCCACGCAATGTAACAGCCTGAGACCTATTGGAGAGATAATTTTTGAAAAACATCCGAGCGCTAGACGTTAATACAATATAGTGTAATTAGGGTTTCCAAGTCCCGGGACCAAAAATGTTTTCGGGACTTACGAGCTAAATTTCAGGTCGCGGGACTAGTCCCGAAGATCCCGAAAATGGTCCCGAAAGAGAAAGATTGTTCAGGTGAAATTTCCGAATGAAATTTCCAAAGAAAAACAAGTGTTTTAAGTTAAATAAAGTATTTCTGTGCTGATAATTTGCGTTGGGGCTCATCTACAACTTCATTGCTTTCTTCTGGTACTAAAAATGTCTGTCGCTTTTGCTTTTGTTTGAACTGCAAAGTGCGTGTTAATCCTTTCGTCAAGCTGCCTCTGATTATGATAATTTTGTTGGAACCCACATTACATTTCGCCAATTGTTTATCTTCAATATATAAAACTGTTGCCATAGTGACTTCAAATCGTTATTTTTTTAAATGTAGAATGAAAGTAGATTGCGAATCGGAATTCATTCTAATTGTAACGCTTTAGTAGACAAATAACGAACACACTTAAAACCCAAACATATAAATTATTCAGCTTCTTCGCACATATCTAAATCCAACAAAAAAACAGACAAATACATAAATAGAAGAAGATATGCAAATGTGGCTGAAACAACACACAGGTTTAATTTTAACCTACCGAAAACAATGCCTCTCCTGCGTTACGCAAAACGCAAATAATGCAGAATGTACAAGAGGCATGATAATACTCCGGGACGCCGGTGAATACCCGTCCTAATTCTCTGATATCGAGTATGTTGACTTGGTCCCGGGACTTCGCCTGGGCTGGCTGTAGTCCCGGGACTCGGTTTTTGTGGTAGAATCCCGGGACTGTCCCGGGACCGGATCCCGGGACTGGAAACCCTAAGTGTAATATAGATAAGAGCATTGAGTGATTAATAGTGTCGAATGCTTTTGAAAAATCAAGAAGTATCAGAGCTGTTATTTGTTAGCATTAACGATATCATCAATAATATTTAATAAGGCGGTGGTACCTACAAACAACTAAATCCTGGTCTGAATCCAGATTAAATATTAGGTAAGATTTTATTTATGTTCAAGTGATTGCAAAGTTGGGTCGAAACAATTTTCTCCAACATTTTCGATAGTGCTCATAAAATACTGATAAGTCTGAGATCCTTAAATTTAGTTGCAGAATTCGTTTTTGGTAAGGGAATTACAAATGCCTTCTTCCAGCAGTTAGAAAATACAGAATTTGTTAAACAATAGTTGAAAATGTGAGTTAAGAAAGGAAGAAGAAATGGAACACATATTTTTACAATTTGTATAGAGATACCGTCAAAGCCAAGGGCTGTGGATTTTATTAGATTTATTAGAGAAACTCACTTTCAGCGAGTTCTTTCTCTTAATGTCTGGTGTGGTATTTTAGGAGACTACATTGTCGGGCCCCACTTCTTTGAAGATACTGTAAATGGTGAAATGTATTTAAATTTTCTTGAAAATTTCGTACCTATTTTACTTGAAGACATTCCACTTAACGTCAGGGAAGCGATGTAGTTTCAGAAGGATGGAGCTCCTGGGCATTATTATGTTAATGTTAGAAATAACCTAAATTTAGCATTTAACAATAAAGTCATAGGAAGATGGGCATTGCACGCTTGGCCACCACGCAGCCGGATCTCACGCCACTGAACTTTTTATAGGGTAAAGTAAAAGATGTCTATCAACAGCCTGTACAAGAACTAGATGATTTGGTAGAAGAATAATTGATTCGTGTCAAAAGTTCTCTTCGCAAAAGGATGATGATATGTGAACGCCAACGTGGACAGCACGTTGAATATCTATTGCACCAATGATCTTGTTTCTTTGTTTTATAATAAGTGCTAAATACCAATAAATTTTTGTGTTTAATTTAATTACGCTTTCATTCTTCATGCATATTTACTTAAGTAATAATCTAACCTTTCATAAATGAATTAAAATGACATTTCCCATGACTTAGATCCTAAGTATACCTAATTGAAAGAAATTTTGCACTGCATTCGAACATAAAGCTTTGCATGCAGCTTGTATGTACATAATCAGACCTTATTTGAGTCGTCCTCTTTATCGCTACGCTACGCTGCCTCTGCATAAAATAGACTCTTTTAATAAAGTCCTACATTATGTACTTGATACATAAATAACTATAGTTACAATTAAGCCAATATGTCACGTATTGAATGGTCATAAAGATACACAAAATACCTTAAAGATATACTTCATTGTTACTTTTTTTTACTTCGTAAAATATAGTAATCATGAGTTTTCATAGTAATCACGAGATTTTTGCGGAAATATCCGTATTTGTGTCTTCTCGTTCAGAAAAAGTGATTTTCAAAGTGATATATGTCTGTTAGTTTATGATCATGACAATTTGTCAGTCTGTCAGTATGTCTGTGTCCTCTATACTACCCGGATTGTTTAATTGATCGGCCTCAAAATTTATATATTTGTTTTTAATATAGATTTGGAGATCCCAGTAATTTTTGGTTAAAATCGGGTAACCGCAAGTAGTACTTTACTCTTATGTTTTTCTGTTTTCCCGGAAAATTTTATAATTGTTTGATAAAAATTAAATTTCATAAAATAAGATGATATATTAAGTAATTATATACAACTTTTGTTTAAAAAGTTGATAAGAAATGCAGTTTTTGGAAAAATCGCAAAATGAAAGTTTTACAGAAACTTTCTCCCAAACATACAGCGTGATTCGGGAGGAAGTTGCAATATTTCGAAGACATATCGAGGAAGTCAAAATAAGCAAAATAAACTCATATGTTCAAGTCCGATTTTCATTTATTTCGGAGATATTTTGATTAATTGTATAATTTAAAAAGCAAACAAAAATTTATTACAAAATGAATTACAAAAATAAACAAAATAGCATTAATTTACGACAAATTTTCGAAAACGCCACCGCCCACTTCGATACACTTATTTGCGCGTTTATAGACTGCACTAGTAGCGAGTTTCAATGAACGATTGTTCGCTCTAATGATAGCTGCTGTATTAAGAATACGATCTAGTAACGCTTCCCTCGTTTCCACTTTAGTAGCATAAACTAACGACTTCATCCATCCCCAAAGGCAAAAATCGAGGGGAGTGAGATCCGGTGATCTCGGTGGCCAAGGATGCGGACCGCCTCTGCCAATCCAACGATCGCCGAAAGTGGTATTCAGAAAATTTTGTACATTATTAGAATAGTGAGGAGGCGCTCCATCATGTTGGAAGATAATTCGTTGTCGAATATTTCTTCTAAATGGTCTTCTAAAAAACGTAAATATCCTTGTCCAGTAAGGCGCGCATCTAATACGAAAATCGATGTTGGAAATTGTGTTCTATCGTAGCATGGGGATTTTCGTCCGACCATCGATGATTATTGTGGCAATTGTTAATTCCATCTCGCGTAAATTGAGCTTCATCCGACCACAAAATGTCTTTACACAATCTTCTGTGTTCCCGAATCCAACGACAAAATTGTAGCCTTAAAGGATAATCGCCTTCGTGGAGATTTTGTACTTTTTGCAAATGATAAGCGTTCAAACCCTGTGTTTTCCAAGCCATTGTTTGTGGTATTTCAAATTGGATTGCGATGCGTCTTGTACTTATCTCTGGATTTTCATCTACCACATCCAGAATATCTTCTTCAAATCCAACAGCGATTCCGTGTTCTCTTTCAGAAACAATACTTGCACTTGGAAATGTCCCAGTTTCGCCGGCATGTGTAAAAACAGTTTGAAATACTCGCTTGTTAGGAATTCTTCGATTCGGAAAACGACGTCGATACTCCTCCACTGCACGAACATTACTACCATTACAGAACCCATAAACAAATATCATATCGGCATATTCTTTATGACTAAATTTGTGGGGCATTTTTACTACTTCATAAAACTAATGTTGAACAACTGTCACTTTGAGATTTGACATTTTAAGAAAAAGTCAATTATCCCTGAAACAAATGAAAATCGGACTTAAACATATGAGCTTATTTTGCTTAGTTTGGCTTCCTCGACATGTCCTCAAAATACAGGGTGTCCAAAAAATGGCGGATTAACTCTACGGTGCGTTACTAAGGGATGCCTTATGAACCCTGGAAAAATATGAAAAAAAATCCCTGGGCCGAATTTTTCGAAATATTTCGAAATTAATAAAAATAAATCTGGCAACATTGATACTGCAACAATTTCTTAATCAAAAATGTATCCATAGTAAGTTGTTAATATGTTGGTGACACTGTAAGTCTATGTCAAATTCGAGGTTAGTAGGTTAGGTTTTGCGTCAGTTTTGACACAAACTGTCGCAAAACCTAACCTGCTAACATCGAATTTGACATGAACTTACAGTGCCACCAACATATTATTCATACAACAAATATTTCAATGCCAAGCTTGATTTCGTATATTATTATTGTACAAAGCCTGTTTGCCATATTTAGTAATTGACAAACTCAACAGGAAATCGGTTTTTTAAAATACTTAAATATTGAAAACAATTTTGTTAAATCCCAAGAATATTAAAAAAAAACAGATATTTTAATAAGTCCCAGATATATTTGACACTATAATTATACACTAGTTATTTAAATAAATGGATTTTATTACCCACCTTTGACCAGAAATATTTCGAAAAATACGGCCCAGGGAATTTTTTTCATATTTTTCCATGGTTCATTAGGCATCCCCAAGTAACGCACTGTAGAGTTAATCCGCCATTTTTTGGACACCCTGTATTGCCACTTCCTCCCGAATCACCCTGTTATATTGCGTAATTATCTATAAATTTTGTCAAATCCGTTTTTGTTAGTATAGTTTTTGAAAATTTTACAAGCAGTAATTGGAAGTCGTGTGGTGACCACACTTTATTTTTTCATATGGGAATACAATCTATAGAAACCATTGATAACAGGCATTGTCACTAGATTGCATTATTGTGTTGGTACATAAACTACAGCCACTTTATTGTATATAAAGCGACTGTAACATAAATTTCTGGTTATTTTTGCAATGAGGTTAGGTTTCATTTTGACTGGTTGACACCGTAATTATTTATAAATAGTAGTTCTGGCTATTATAAACTGAAATTGTCCTTACTGCAATGCCTACCTAATTAAAGTATGATCAAAAATTAATTTCATCTAGTATGGCTATGGAATAGGTCCTAATTTATGAATGTAACTACGTTTACACTTAAATGTCAAACTTGACATTTGATTTTTAAATGACTTATAGTTGCATTCACACATTAGCAACTCTTTCATAGCCATACTACTCATAGAAGTAAATAATTTTTTATCATACAGTGTGTCTCAGATCGAGTGGGATTGCATGGGTAACTTTCTTATCATTGAAGATATACTGCCGGTCTTATAAAGGCCACTAATCTAACGTTAACTTTAATTCGCTGTTAAAATAAACAAAAGCGCATCAAAATTTGTTTACTAATGAATAATATGTCATAAGCGCCAACGTTTTGATGAGCTTTGGTTTATTTTAACAGCGATTTAAAGTTAACGTCAGATTAGTGACCTTTATAAGACCGGCAGTAAGATTTGGTTAAATGGGTAATGTTTTGTAGTTTCATATGCTGATTTAAAATCGGTTTGAAAAAGTTCAAAATGTCGAACCAGCCACAAGATATTTAAAAAAAAAACTAAAAACTGTCATTTTCTAGTATGTCAAATATCTTCGTAAGTATAAGAGATACGAAAAAAAGTTTCATATGAAAGTCACTGTTTTCGATTAGACCAATTTAAAATTAATGTCGAATAAAAATTCAAGATGGCTGCTTTTGAGATACTCGTATCAACTTCCTTAAGTTACATAGGAGCCATATTGGATTTTTAGGTTGCTGAGTAGAATTTTTTATTCTCTTTTCAACGATGTAAC
This sequence comes from Agriotes lineatus, assembly GCA_940337035.1. Classification (NCBI taxonomy): domain Eukaryota; kingdom Metazoa; phylum Arthropoda; class Insecta; order Coleoptera; family Elateridae; genus Agriotes; species Agriotes lineatus. The sequence goes on along the minus strand of CALNHX010010201.1, from coordinate 5,024 downwards.
ATAAAGTATGATTGAATAAAAAATACCAGTAAAATTAATTGTTTTTACATTTTAATCAAGTAGGCTTACATGTATCAAAACAAAAACAAGCAAAATTTATTTAAAAATCAAAACGTAATCCTGATAATCACATGAAATGATCAAAATGCTGGCTATTGTTAGCTAAACATAGTTAATAGGAAGGTGATCCATCACGCTAATAGTGGAGGTGTCTTGATATGAAGTAATAAAACTCAGTAGTGTTCTCCACGTACATTTATTTAAATTGGCGACATGTTTCGAAATCAGACTGGTTTCATCTTCGGGCCCAAATGATCATTGGTAGTAAAAACCACGTGTTACATTTGTAGGTTAAATTGAGGTTAGGTTAAAGCGTTGAAGACGAGGTAGCAATAAAATTTAAAAAACACATCACATTGGAGAAGAAAAAATTAATTAACCAGCAAGCTACGTTATAAAGATCCTTATACTGGTTAATATATCACAATATAAAAATTAAAATTAAAACAAGTAAAATAGATACTAACGTTGAGGACGTTAGCATTAAGAATCAAATTTTTTAAAGATGAGCCCAGTCTTGTTTCGAAACATGTCGCCAATTTAAATAAATGTACGTGGAGAAGACTACTGAGTTTTATTGCTTCGCAACTAAACATAGTTGACACCATTTTACGACACGGCGGGTTACTTTACGCAATACGCAAACTTTCTTATTGTTTTTCATCATAGCTACTTAGCTACCTGATTATACATTTAAAAAGTAATGTCACGTTTTTTTTGTGGTTCAAATACTTAGTACTGAATTACCATGTTACTAACTATTATAGGAACTACATACAAAGGTTGAAAAGAGAATAGAAAACTCTATTCATCAACCTACAAATCCAATATGGCTCCTATTTAACTTAAAGAAGTTGATACGAGTACCTCAAAAGCAGCCATCTTGAATTTTTATTCAACACCAATTTTAAATTGGCCTTATTGAAAACTTTATATGAAACTTTTTTCGTATCTCTTATACTTAACGAAGATATTTGATATACAAAAAAATGACAATTTTCAGTTTGTTTTAAATAACTTGTGACTGGTTCGACATTTTGAACTTTTTCAAACAGATTTTAAATCAACATATGAAACTGCAAAACATTGCCCATTTAACCAAATCTCCATCTTCAATGATAAGAAAGTTACCCATGCAATCCCACTCGATCTGGGACAAACTGTATATAGTTAAAACCAAATAATAAAATCACATTTCAAGTTTATAATAGCCAAAGTTACACAATTTAAACTAATGAAATGTCAACCTTACCACAAAAATAATAACCAGAAGTTCATGTACCAACACAATGCAGCCTAGTGACAATTAGGGTGACCACCTTTCAATTTATACAAACCCTGAGATACTTCCGGAGTAAAAAAAAGGTTTTTTTTCAATGAGAAATACAGAATGTTTTGTTGTTTTTTTTAAATTATTGATTATTCAATTTTCACTTCTATTAATATTTTTTTGGTCACAAATACTGCACAAATATCAATAACGTTTTTTGTTGTTAAAAAAATAATAAAGGCATTAATAATAATAATAATTTTAACATCCTTGACCAATTTCCAGTAAGATTACAAAAATCCAATTTTACCCCCTCTCCCCCCCTAATATCTCTCTAAAAGTTGAAAATTGAATCTATGTTTAAATGAACTTTTTTGTCAATTTGTGGCGTAAAATCCCTCCTCTAAACGTACGAGAGTTACGTAACATTTGTTTGGATACAAGTTGTAGGTACTAAAATGGTGCACATTAATGGAATGTCTTTATTGTACAGGGTTGCTCACAAAAGTGTGGCCAACCAAACCTACTCTTTATTTTAAATAGAATGCTCTATAGTTAGGTATAATATAAAGTTGTGTGGAGATTTTGAACCGGGGGTAGGCGTACGTCTAGGGGTACACGGGGTGGTTCCAAGGGGTACGCCTGATTGTTTATGCAAAATGGCGAACTTCATTTGTTTTGTTTAAAAAACTATTAGTTATATTATAGAAAATTATATGTGGATAACCAACCCTTTTTCTACAATGCGAAGCAATTGTCTTAGCCACAAAAGAAAAAATGGAACTGATCGATGTTACTTGTGATATGATATACAACGAAAACATTTCTTCTGTATCTCCCGCATCATTTTAGGCACGTTTACTGGAACCTTAATTAAGTACGGACTTATGCGAGTGTGGATTTGCCAAATATATTGCTACACATAAGCCCTAATCCTTGACACTTCTGTGGGTATTAAGCTATTAAGTGACAGTTTACTTCGTGACAACCAAATTTTGAAAAAATCGCTGATAACTTGACTAGTATCTCATTAAATTTAGTGCTGTTATCGATATATTTTCTAATTTGACTTATCAATAATATGTACATACTATTAATTTCCTAAATTGTTATGTTTGAGGTGTAGATTTATCTATTTTATGAATATTTTTCTATTGTGTCTTGTTTTGCTTAAATACGAGCATTGTTAGAATGTTTGTGATTTAAATTACAAAAAATATACATAGTATAGGCATTCTTTGTATCTGTTTGTCATTTTTGCAAAATACTCCCTCATTATTAATGAAGATTCTTTATTTTGTAATAATAAAGCTTATGCTAATATTATGGATATAATAATCTTGAGGGTACTTGAGAAACACCTAACATGCTAAGGGATGCGTCAAGAAAAAGGGTTGAGAACCGCTGTTCTAAAGTTAACCGTTTTAACGATTTTATTCAAAAAAGCCTCAACGTTACCTAAAAATTACGTTTTTTGTGAATTACTTTATGAGTGAAATATAGTGCTTTTGAGCGTTAATGCTATTGTTACGTTTTTACGCTCGGGCTATTTAAAAATTATACGACGCTTCTTGAACATAACATTTATTTACAACTATTAATTATTATTATTTACAAACACACGAATTTATCGGCACTTGTTAAACAATTTATTTATTTTAATGTTTGTCAAATAATTTTTTATATAGCCCCGGCACAACACGGTTCAAAACCCGACACAAAACCCGCACACCTGACGCCACTGTTACGTTTTTACGCTCGGGCTATTTAAAAATTATACGACGCTTCTTGAACATAACATTTATTTACAACTATTAATTATTATTATTTACAAACACACGAATTAACAAGGCAGAACACAAATTACTTAAACTAACGAACTACAGGCACTATTTCTAACAACGATACATTTTTTTATTTATATGCGCTGGATTAAAAATCAATTATTTATTTGGCTATTTACGACTTAAACACTAACGATTTATATGGTTATTTATCTGTTATTTATTTCACTAGGGTTATATACACACGGTTCATTTATATGGAAGCTCTACGCGCTTCGCTGCCGAATTCGAACTGATGAGAACTGTATGAGAACTGCCGATTTTTCCCACTGCACCGGTTTATATACACGCCGGGTGAGTCATCCTAGAAACGTCCAGACCTTGCTCGATTAATCCAGCGACGCTGACGTGTTCGCGCGCAAGGTCGTTCTGGAATGTTCTGGAATGTTCTGATGCGATCCGGCCCGAAGGTCGTTACACTTTCTGGAATGATGTGGAAGGCTGAGTCACGCGTCGCACGGTACGCTGACTCACGCGTCGCACGGGACGCTGAGTCATATATAGACAATGGCCCCAAGGTCGTTACACTATATATATAGTGCTCACAATTTTCAAATTTAGTAATTTCGGATTTTTCTCTATTTTTTAAAACCCCTTCTAGTGAGTTTTCTTCTGATATCTTAAATCATATTCTACATTCTACGGTTTAGTCTAGTATATGCGAGTTAAAAGTAAAACATAAAAAACAATTTTAGCCTCTCTTAAGTTGCTTTTTTAAAAGAATAATAAATAAACACGTTTAAAATGGCAATTTAAACACTTGAATACTCCGAACACAACAAACAACGAGGTTTGAAAAGAAAAATTTAACCATTATTGACTCAAAAGATAAGAACAACTGAAGAAACAAAAAAACAAAAGTAAATTACCTCTAGTATTAAATGAAATTAGATCACAGCAAAACGAATACTACTCAAAAATTCTGTACCTAATTATATAAAATTTCCAAATATTTCTCCTTGTTGTTGAATACGATTGAACCTAGAAAGAATCTAAATTAGCAGTTTTGCTTTTTAACTGTTAAAGGATTGTATTTGAAATAAAAACCTATTATTTAAGAAAAAGGCAACTAGCAAGAGATATGATACGCACGCGCCGCACGCGAAGTTTCGGGCTATTACAGGCAGACCTTGCCGTTCGCGGATTTGCGTTTCGCTGATTTGATTTTACGCGGGGCACTTATGTGCTCCCTTTTCTTTGCCGTTTGCGGATTGCTTGCCGTTCGCACGTTCGCGGATGGAATTGCCAACGTTAACTGTTTCAACTTGCATAATGCATACACTAAGTAAATAAAGCAGACGTATGCGGTTTATGTCATGAACACCTAAATAACATTATTTATCACGAACTTGTAAACACACTTATCGAGCCTATTTTTGAATCTCTTATTGCCAAATTGGACCTGAAATAAATTGTAAAATTATAGCTTGAATAAACAAATCGACATTCGAGCTCTAGATTCAAGTGGCAGACTTACTACGTTACGTATGGAATTTTAGTTTGTAACACACGTTTATGTATTTTTTAATTTTTTGAGGTTGCATAGTATAAATAAACCTAGTTTATGGAACCTAACCTCGATTTTATCATTTATGTGCTTACTTGACCATCGCGGTTTTGCGCATCGCGGTTTTGCGCTTCGTGGCATTCTTCTGGAACGTGTATGAAACGTATTTTAATTTTATTGTTATAACTGACGGTTAAGTGAATTTTAGACAATTACAAAATTAGTGCAACCCGGAGAAGTTATTAAAAAACCCGGAGCGACGCGGTGTAGAAACCATGAGGCTCCGGGTGAAACCCTGAGAGGTGGTCACCCTAGTGACAATGCTTGTTGTCAATGATTTCCT
>CALNHX010010200.1:0-42460 GCA_940337035.1 Agriotes lineatus | reverse complement strand
CGAAGAAATCAGGGCCACGACCGAGTACAGCGGGCAAGGGTGCAAAATTACAAATTAAATTATAATTAGCGGAAGGAAGCATCCCAGGAAGGCGTGAATAGTATCAAAATTCATATAAAATTAGCGCGCAACCAAATCGAAGCAAAAATAACTTCTTAACATACGCAATAAGAGTAATGCTTAAGTAAGTTTTACGCCGAACACGGAATTAAAAAATTCCAATTTCAATTAATCTTTACCAAAACCTAGCAAATTGGGTGTCGTTAGAATCAACATTTCAACGACTATTGATTGCGACCCAAATCAAGTCGATAATTGATCACGCCGCTCAATTAAACGCGATAATTCGAAATACATCAAAAACGGGCCAAAACATCCCTTCTACTTCGACCAATGAGCTGCGAGATCGCGTCTGACAAAGGACTGGCACCTTTAAATAGTCGGACGCTGGCAGTACGAAATCACTCTGCCTCGGCGGGTCAATCCAGCATCAACTCAACCCAGGAGAGTCAGCCAACAGCATCCAGCCTCCCAGGACCAGCTAGCAGCTCCAGCCTTCCAAGGATCTACCAGCCCCAACCCTCTCCAGAGCCTATCACCTTCGTTGGACATAGCTGTTTGCCGCATCTACTGGACTTAGCTGTCTACCGCATCTACTGGACATAGAGCCTGCCGCATCCACTGGACTTAGCTGTCTACCGCATCTACTGGACATAGAGCCTGCCGCATCCACTGGACTTAGCTGTCTGCCGCATCTACTGGACTCAGAGCCAATCGCCTTTGTTGGACTTAGAGCCAATCGCCTCCGCTGGACTTAGAACCAACCGCCTTCGTTGGACTTAGAGCCAATCGCCTTCGCTGGACAGAGAGCCTGCCGTCTTCGTGGGATTTGGACACGGAGCCACTTTAGCCGCCGGCACCGCCTCCGAAGGACCACACCAGCTTCCAACTGCGGATGCCAATCCGCCATTTTCTTTTTCTGTACATATATGTTACCTAGTTATAAGCTTATCTGTATGTTAGTTAGTAGTGTAAATATAATAAACTTTGTTCCAATCAAATCCAGTGTCTAGCTGAGGGTAACGCCCACCCTCCTCTTCCGAAACCGACGCCATTGAAGTAACCCTACCGCTGAGCTATAAACCGCGGCGTGTTAATATTTAAGTTGAATAATGAAGTTATGATTGGATATTTAATCATTATCATAAAATTTGTTGGGATACATAAGAACTCCAGTCTGCCAGAATTAGTCATTCTCCTTAGAATTTATCAATTACGATTTTGCTGTACCAGCCGAAACCCGAAGTGTAGTATGTACGTACACATGTTAAACAGGGAAGATTTCGGTTCAATAATCCCTTTGTTTTGATTTTAATTTTCGAGTTTGTAGGAGCTGAAAATTACTTATTGAAAGTTATGGACGTTCGACCATCTCGCCTTACTTTCATAGAACATGAAATATAAATATCGAACAACCTCATTGAGATTGTTTCATTAATTTTTATGTGGAAAATAAAAAAAAATAATGGTCAAAAGATGAGTTATTGGAACGCAGGCGGCAAAACCGTTGGATCGGTCCTGAAGATAATGATTAAAAATAAATTGTTAGAAATATACTCCAAAATTAAAATACGATATTTATTAAAAATACAATAATAGGAATACACATGATGTCTCGAGCATGGTTTTCTGGAAACTGCCCCTCGATACCTCCTGACGAGAACGTAATGTTTTGTCTATGCTCCGTCTCCAGATAGAATTACGGCAATGCAAACACAACACTGGCGCGACGGAAAATTTTGGCCTTCGTATATTGTGCTCTCGTTGCAGATCTCTAACATTCGGCCATCCTGTCGACATCTCTGTCCTCAGAGAAACGGTTAATCTGAAATCAAAATTTTCAACTGGTAGTCTACAAACACCAGTTGTGCTTTATGAACTTGTTCAGCTCCAGTCAAACTGATAAGACTTTATAGCTCTTGTCATGTCAAACACCGGTCGTATTTCCTAAAGTTCTTCAGCTCCACTCGAACTGATAAAACTTATTTAGTACTTGTCGAACACCAGTCGTGTTGTCTAGTGTTCTTCAGATCCAGTCGAACTGATAAAACTTATTTAGTAGGTAGGTACTCGTCAAACACCAGTCGTGTTTCCTCAAGTTGTCGAGCTCCAGTCGAACCATAATACTTATTTAGTATTCAAACACCAGTCTTGTTTTCTAAACTGATTCAGCTCCAGTCGAGCTGATAAAACATATTTAAGACTCGAACACCAGTCGCGTTTTCTAAAGTTATTCAGCTCCAGTCGAACTAATAAAACTTATTCAGTATGCGAACACCAGTCGTGTTTTCTAAACTGATTCAGCTCCAGTCGAGCTGATAAAACATATTTAAGACTCGAACACCAGTCGTGTTTTCTAAAGTTATTCAGCTCCAGTCGAACTGATAAAACTTATTTAGTACTCTCTTCATTTTTTTTACTATGACATCGTAACGTTTGATACTTATTGGTCGTCTACCAATCAGATTATTAATCTAATCGCGTCGTTACTCAATTCAAACCTTCGTACCAAAATTAAGTCTAACTACTTTCATTGGGCCTTACCTTTTAAAACAATCCAGGTTTTTATCTTATCAATCGCCATTACGGTTCTGGCATTGTTTCGCCCCTCTCTCAAGTCCGTTACTTCGTATCGGTCGTTCTGTAGTACCTTTGTAACCTTAAACGGACCCTTAAACTTTGGTAGCAGCTTTCTGCTTCCGCCAGTACTCGGCACCGCATTTGACACCATTACCAACTGGTCTTCTTCATATCTTGTCGCTTTCGCACGAGTCTTATCAAAACGTGCCTTTTGCACTTTTTGATCTTCAGTAATTCTTTGCTTTATAGCTTTTCTTAACTCAACCAAATCCACCCGACTTAAAGTATCTTGAATGGAAGTTAAGATACAAGAGTCAGCAACATTTCGTGGTTTGTATCCAGCCAATGCTTCAAGTGGCGATACCCCAGTTGCCTTGTTATACGTGCAGTTTAGAGCACTCTGTACTGGTTTAACAGATGCGTCCCAATCAGAGTCATATCCTCCAGCAGAAGTGACAGCCAGAGAGTTCACTATGGTACCATTATACCTTTCACACTGCCCATTGGCACGAGGTGTCGCGACGGCATTTAACGTATGTTTTAACCCGTAAGTCTCGCAAAACATCTTAAAAGTTTGTGATGTGAACGCGGTACCCCGGTCCGTAATAACCCTAGTCGGTACCCCAAACAAATACATAATGTCCAACAAAGCTTTTGTAACATGTCGCGCTTTTGTGTCTTTAACAGGTTCCATGATCACAAATTTTGTGAAAGCATCAATTACAACCAACAGAAACTTATTTCCTCGGCGACTCGTCACAAACGGTCCTACATGATCAGCATGTAACGTATTAAACGGTATAGCTACCTTTTCAATTGGATGTAGCAACCCTTGTTTTTTTCGGTTCTACTTTTATAGTACCGACACTTCAAGCACGAATTCACATATTTCTTCACAAAACGCCGCATCCCCACAAACCAATAATTTTCCTGAATTTTCTTCAAAGTCTTTTCAAGACCGAAGTGACCCATGTCGTCGTGACACAGTCGACAAATTTGCCAGCGTACATTATGAGGCACTAGCCAAGCAGTTCCGCTTTCCAGCTTTCTATGTACGAACCCCTTTTTAATTGATAGTTCTCAAACTACTGCTTAGTTTCTGTATTTTTTACTTTATCCTGTAAGATCTGTTTTATTCGTTCAACTTGCTCGTCTTCCATTTCAACTGCCTGTAACCACTCAACTTCTGTCAGATCAATTTGCAACACTTCTTGTGTTATTAAATCTCTGCTCAAGGCATCTACATGACTCATCTGAGCCCCAGGTCTATGCTCAATCGAAAAGTTAAAGTCTTGAACTTCTAACCACCAACGGCCTACTCGGGGAAGTAGATCCTTTTTGGTGAAGGTGGTTCGTAACGCACTGCAGTCTGTCACAATCGTAAATTTAAGGCCTAATACGTAGGTACGAAAGTGACGTAAGGCCAAAACTACTGCAAGCGTTTCCAATTCATAAGAATGAAATTTGCGTTGTTCTAGGGATGTCTGTTTGCTATAGTAGGCCACTACATGGCGTTGACCATCTGTCGTAATTTGTATCAGCATAGCTTCAAAGCCCAAAGAGCTAGCATCCGTATGTAACTCAGTTTGTAAAGTCGGATCAAAAATGCTGAGGACTGGTCTCGTTAGCACGGACTTGATCTTTTGCACTGCGGCTTCCTGTTCTTGAGACCAACGCCAGGGAATATCTTTTTTGTTAGGCGTGTCAGTGGTTCAACAATACGAGAATAATATTTCACAAATTTACGGAAATATCCCGCCAGTCCAAGAAATTGCCGAACTTCTTTTACAGTCTGGGGATTCTTCAATCCCAACACGGCTGCGATTTTTCGCTTGTCCGGCCGCACTCCATGCGCACTCATTTCGCGACCAAGATAGTCAATTTGCGATTTGAAAAATACGCACTTACTTAGTTTAAGTGTGAGTTTGTGTTCACGAAATTTCTTAAGGACACACGTAAGAGGCGACAGTCCTTCTTCGACCGTAGCACATGGAATGATTATGTCATCAATATACGGAAAAGCCGTTGTGTTTCGTAATTCACCCAATACGCGATTAATAAATCTTTGAAAAACACTGGGAGAGTTCGAAAGTCCAAAGAGCATTCTTAAAAATTCGTAATGAGAGTCCGGCGTCACAAAACCCGTCTTTTCAATTGATTCAGGTGCCATACGAACTTGGTAAAATCCTGAAGCAAGATCTAGAGTAATATAAAACTGATTGTTTCCTCCCAATTTGTCGATCTGTTCTTCAATTAAAGGTAACGGATACTTATCCTTAATGGTGATGGCATTGAGTTTGCGATAGTCAACACACATGCGATAATCGCCGGTTTTCTTCTTGACAAGAAGGATAGGAATAGCGTAAGGCGAACTCGACTCCCTGATGATGTTATTTTCGAGTAGTTCGCCGATAATTTTGCCTAGAATTTCTTTTTCAGAAAGTGACATACGATAAGGTCGGTAAACAATTGGTTCATCAGTTGTACATCTAATTTGCATTTCGGTGGTGGTTGTTTTACCCAAATCACTCAATGTGAAAGAAATACAATCTCGATGTTCGCGAAGTTTGTTGTTGCGATAAATCATCGCCGAAATTAATGGCATTGAACTGTAAATCTGTTACATCACCTTCAACACTCTCAATAGTGTTAATATTAAACGGTGGTAAACTCCTCAAGAAAAGTTTATTATTAGTCTTTATGAGTACCACGATGATGAGGTCATGCCGAATATGTTTATCATCTAAAATAATAACTGTCACGACGGCGACCGCTTCTTCAATCGCAATTCGAACTACACTTTTTCGATTGCTTACGACTGCATTTCCCAGACAACTTTTAAGTGATATATTTGTCGCAGCTTCTCGAATATCGATCGTTGCTTTACGTGCGACCGATAATTTCAGAATAGTGCAATCGCTTCCACTATCCAATAAACATTTAACTTTTCAAACTATTAATTACTGCCGTCTTTAGAAAAATGTTTGCAGTCTCGTCAACAGCTTGAATTAAATTTATGCGTTTATTTTTGTTAGCAACATTTTTGCCTTGAGTGCAATTTTGCTGAGTATGGCGTTTACATTCAACCCTTGGTTTTGGGCAATCACGCATTCGATGATTGTCGCCACAATTAAAACATGATATTTTATTTGTTTTCAGGACACTACCGCTTTTGAATTTATAAGGTGGTAAATATTGAAAAATATTGGAGTGCATTGTCATTCCAATTTTAGTTTATAAAATAACAAATAATAAAGCTTATTTAATTGCCTATTTTTGTTAATTTTAGGACCTTTTCGCCTACCCTTTTTTTTTTAAGTTTTTAGTGCTTATCGATCCTAACTCTTAACAACTCTAAAACTCTAGTTATTAGTAACTCCTGTAGATTATTATTTCACGTAATAGGTAAAAATTTCTGCTGCCAAATTCAGAATTCCCCAAATTTCTGCCTATTACCCGAATTTGGCAGATGCCGTTATAGATTTCTTTTTTTTTAAAGAACTCAGTTCAATTTTCTCGAAAATATCTAAACTACAAAAAAACATTACTGAAGGTAAAAAGGTGCAAGAAATCAAAATTGAGAATGTTACGCCATCAGCACGTCCAGCGTTCTTCCAACATACCAATTCGACGATATGGTTACATCAAGGGGTGATTATATTCCGCGGAAAGCTGGCCACTTGGGCATTTAAGCCGCCGTCCCGATTCGCGTATTAATCTGTTACTGAAGTATTCAACAAGTCGTAATAAGGTCACAATACATATACGTTAAAATGGCATTTTTTTCAAGTGCCGGTAATAAAGATACATTCCGTTTGAAAATCTTACAGGATTGTTTAGGCAAATCAATTAATACGCTTTTATGAAATTATTCTAGCTTTTACCAAAACTGAAACTGCGATGAATCAGATACTGCTGCAGTCGTAACAGATACGTGAGCCGTAATAACTCGCTTCTCAGTAGCCTCTAGCTTGACCATTATCGTACTATCAACAAAGATTATATTAGACGGCGTAGTAAAAATATTTCCGAGAAAATCCACTTCTGCTGATTGTAACTTTGCTTACAAAGGATTAAAAATTCTAACATGTTTCCTTATTTATACTAACTATTCCTTTGTTAAATGCAAACTCGGACAAGTAAATGTTTTATAAGATTCCAAACTTGAAATTGTGCTTGAAAATTGCTGCAACAAACCGTTCGAGTCTGCTTACGTTGCATACTTAATTTTTATGTTTAGAAATCCCGGAAAACTTTCTGTTGTGCATTTTATTCTACAGCTGGATGAACTATCGTTACATTTCAAAAAGGCAACGTCGGTGCTCTTAACTACAAGAATAAATGTGAATACAGAAGTTGAACAACATAAAAACATTTTCAGTTGCAAAATTGTAATAAAATTGTATTAAATTGTCATTTTATATACAAAATCATCTAACAATATAATGCATTTATGGAAATTATCAAGCGAAAATTTCGCTACGAAAGATCCTCCACATAAGCAACAAAGGATTTTCAGTTTGTTAAAAAAGGTGAGCTACAGAGTTTTTTTAAAATATATTGAACCTAAATTTAAAAAAGGTGAGTAAAAATTAAAAATCAATATTTTTGTAAAAGGAATAAAGAAATTGTCTGTGCGATCGTAATAAATTTGAAGCTATTTATAAGCTCAAATCTACGCCATCTAGGTGGCGTTGCTCCCATATATTTTTTTCAAAATTTTTCTCCTGATATTAATTTTTGGATATTTAATTAATTGTAATAATTTCTGCATTGCTTAACGTGCTTTTCCTATACTATTTTGCCGAATTTAGAATAGAAAATGTATTTACCTGAACATTAACACAGTTATTTTATCGAGTCCGGAAAAATTTAATGATAACACCATAAATTCACAAAACTGCAATGTTTGTCCAAAACATACCGGGTGGTTGGTCATACCTCTGAACATAGACAATTTGCATGGCGTATCACGTTTATGCATATTCCTGCTCACCATTTTTATGAAAAAAATGGTGGTGGTACTGAATTAAAGAGAATAATTTTCCCCGTCGTTTAATATTAAAAACTTATTGGATAATTTTAATTTTGCAATAAAATATTAATTTTAATATTTATATATTTCCCTCACTTATATTTGGGACGATCTAAATTTTAAAATTAATAATTCTATACACAATTAACATTATCCAATAAGTCGTAAAACAATTGATTACTTCTCGTATTTTAAGGACGATTTCGAGGTACTTCACTGCCGATTTAATAAATATATATTTTTTATCTACACCGCTAAGGCCACGTTGATTTAAAAGAAAATCGAAAATATACTTAAAATTCGTTGCAAGCCATGCAGGGCTCAATCTCCAAATACAAAATTGGCATTAAAAAATTATTAGTCATTTACACCTATAACGTAATTTTACTGTGGCCACTGATATAGAGTAAAATATTGAATCTAATCTAAACATTACAGCCGCTATTTAAACTATTTCGTTTGAAGTTTCATTTTTATTTACTGCTAGGCCAAACGCCAAACTGGAATTAAAATTGACCACTCCGGAGAAATTAAGTTCAACTCAAAAAATTCACAATCACTACTCAAATGGCATACTGTACAAAAACGAAGGTACGTACTTACTAAGTTGTTAATAAAACGGCAGGAGTGTTGTACAATTTTCAGAAATTGATCACCAGCTGCCTTCCCGCACTTGCTCAACGTATGTAGAATACTACTGTGACGTGGCCTGTTTTCCTTTCTTGGCTGTGGTGCCCTGGTGCCTTGCACCGTAACTTTGTTGCATCATCCGCATGAAAGTGATTCCCCAGCTAGACTAACACAGCGACAGTGTTGCCGTTTGTACGAATTAAAATTATGGGATCGCCAAGACAAAATTATCAGATTTTGCTCCAAATTATGTTAACACCTACAGGTGGCAAAACAAGCAGTTTTTGTTGGCTCATCGGAGATTTCATTGAAATTAAACATAAATTATGCCTATATGATAATAACATGTGAGCAAACGAAAATGAAATCAAGCTGGCTTTGAAATATTTGTTTGTGTTGGTGGCACTGTAAGTCTATGTCAAATTCGAGGTTAGCAGGTTAGGTTTTGCGTCAGTATTGACACAGATTTACGCAAAACCCAACCTGCTAACTTCGAATTTGACATAAACTTACAGTATCACCAACACAAACAAATATTTCACAGTCAAGCTTGACTTCATTTTCGTTTGCTCATATGTGTGATATCGCCAAACTTAAATACCTTTTTATAATATTTTAATTTTTTAAATCGGTTAGTTAATGTGGGATATTAACAAATGTCATTAAATAAAGTAAAACAATGCTTTTAATTTAAATATTTAATTTTTTAACACAATAACAACATAAACAAACACAAACAGTAAAACAAAATCTAATAAAATTTAAACTACTGAAATAAATAATATATTTCCATAAATTACCTTCGGTTAGGTATACCGATCACAGACTCATAAGCCTCATGAGCCGTACACTTAAGATCTTTCGAAAAATCCGTCACAACAGAATATACCAGAAATGCGAGCGTAACATAGGTTTGAGTCAGATGGGCTTCAAATCTGGCATGAGCACCCGCGAGGCGCTATTTGGTCTGCAAGTCCTGATACAAAACTGTAGAGACGTAAACAAGGATGCGTTTCTATGTTTCATATATTATGAAAAAGCCTTTGACCGAGTGCAACACAGAAAGCTTACTGATATTCTGAAAAAAACAGACGTGGACGAGACATTCGGTGCATAGACAGAGCCGGATTAAGAATATGTGAGGCCCAGGACTAAATTGGCCCCATTCCCATTTATGCAACGAGTACAAAGGGATCTAAATGATTAGAAACCTTCGAATATTTTCGAGGCCCCGAAATTCGGTGGACCGGGGCTGCAGCCCCTTAGCCCCCCCCCCACACCCCGGGCGGTACCTTAGATGCCCCCACTAACCCACTGCGGCGGCTGTCCGCCGCCATCTATTTCGCAGACTTGCTGACGAAGGGCGAGTTATGTTTCACTCACAGATAGACGACAGAGCCGGACTGGGGAGCCGGGCGATCGGGCGCTAGCCGGATGGGCCGGTGGTCGTGGGGGCCGGTGGTCGTGGGGGCCGGTGGTCTGCTGGTTAACCACGACCACGTTTTAACATGTTACTATTTCTTGAAGAATAAGACAATTGTTTTCGTTCAGAAGAATTCGTATGCATACCTCTCACTCTACTATCCCTGAAGACATTTTCCTAGAAATTCATAAAATTGCGGAAGAGACTGAAGAATTTATAAATAAAGTAAATGAGCAATTCTTTGAAAATTAAATTCCGCTTGACGTCGTTAAGAAAGAGAATACGAAAGAAAAAGATTTCATATCACGACGAAAGTTGCGATGACAAAGCTCCACAAATTCCACCTATAAATGACAAATTTAGAATATATCTAAATACTTAATGTGAATATGGACAAAGTTGTCAGTATCTTAGGGTCGAAATTTGCATTTCACAAGAAGTTGTCCCAGGTCTTTTAATGCTTTCACCCGTCGAGTTTCTCTTTCCGTCCAAACTTGTTGACATATTTTTCACAAAAGGCTCACGAAGTTTTATCCTGAATTGGCACAAGATAACCTACCAATGGATCTTTGGTTCCAAGTGGAATAAGTTGCTAGAAGAACGAAAATTGAACAGATGAGAGCTGAGATGAGAGCTGCGATGAGAGCTGAAATGAGAGCTGCGATGGGAGCTGAGATGAGAGCTGAAATGAGAGCTTAGATGAGAGCTGAGATGACAGCTGAGATAAGAGCTGAAATGAGAGCTGCCATAAGAGCTGAGATGAGAGCTGCGCAGAGAGCTGCGATGAGAGCTGAAATGAGAGCTGAGATGAGATCTGCGATGAGAACTGAGCTGAGAGCTGAGATGAGAGCTGCGATGAGAGCTGCGATGAGAGCTGAGATGAGAGCTGAGATGAGATCTGCGATGAGAGCTGAAATGAGAGCTTAGATGAGAGCTGAGATGACAGCTGAGATAAGAGCTGAAATGAGAGCTGCCATAAGAGCTGAGATGAGAGCTGCGCAGAGAGCTGCGATGAGAGCTGAAATGAGAGCTTAGATGAGAACTGAGATGAACCTTGCGATGAGAGCTGCGATAAGAGCTGCGATGAGAGCTGAGATAAGAGCTGAGATGAGAGCTGCGATGAGAGCTGAGATGAGAGCTGAGATGAGATCTGCGATGAGAGCTGAGCTGAGAGCTGAGATGAGAGCTGCGATGAGAGCTGCGATGAGAGCTGAGATGAGAGCTGAGATGAGATCTGCGATGAGAGCTGAGCTGAGAGCTGAGATGAGAGCTGCGATGAGAGCTGAGATGACAGCCGCGATGAGAGCTGAGTTGAGAGCTGAGATGACAGCTGCGATGAGAACTGAGATGAGAACTAAGATGAGAGCTGAGACGAGAGCTCCGATGAGAGCTGAGATGAGAGCTGCGATGAGAGCTGCAATGTGAGCTGAGATGAGAGCTGCGATGAAAGCTGAGATTAGAACAGAGATGAGAGCTGAGATGAGAGCTGCGATGAGAGCTGAGATGAGAGCTGAGATGAGATCTGCGATGAGAGCTGAGCTGAGAGCTGAGATGACAGCCGCGATGAGAACTGAGTTGAGAGCTGAGATGACAGCTGCGATGAGAACTGAGATGAGAGCTAAGATGAGAGCTGAGACGAGAGCTGCGATGAGAGCTGCGTTGAGTGCTGTAATGAGAGCTGAGATAAGAGCTGCGATGAGGAGAGCTGCCATGACAGCTGAGTTGAGAGCTGAGATGAGAGCTGAGATGAGAGCTGCGATTGCAGCTGTGATGAGTGCTGCGATGAGAGCTAAGATGAGACCTGCCATGAGAGCTGAGATAAGAGCTGCGATGAGAGCTGAGATGAGAGCTGCGATGAAAGCTGAGATGAAAGCTGCGATTAGAGCTGAGATGAAAGCTGCGATGAGAGCTGCGATGAGAGCTGAGATGAGTGCTGTGATGAGAGCTGAGATGAGAGCTGAGAGGAGAGCTGCGATAAGAACTGAGATGAGAGCTGCGATGAGAGCTGAGGTGAGAACTGAGATGAGAGATGCGACTCATCGCTGAGATGAGAGCTGAAATGAGAACTGAGATTAGAGCTGCGATGAGTGCTGCGATGAGAGCCGAGAAGAGAGCTGCGATGAGAGCTGGGATTAGAACTGAGATGAGAGCTGAGATGAGAGCTGCGATGAGAGCTGCGATGAGAGCTGCAATGTGAGCTGAGATTAGAGCTGCGAAGAGAGCTGAGATGAGAGCTGAGAGGAGAACTGAGATGAGAGCTGCAATGAGAGCTGAGATTAGAACTGAGATGGGAGCTGCGACTCATCGCTGAGATGAGAGCTGAGGATGAGAGCTGAGATGAGAGCAGAGATGCGAGTTGAGATAACAGTTGCGATGAGAGCTGAAATGAGAGCTGCGATGGGAGCTACGATGAGAGCTGAGATGAGAGCTGCGAAGAGAGCTGAGATAAGAGCTGCGATGAAAGCTGCGATGAGAGCTGCGATGAGAGTTGAGATGAGAGCTGCGATGAGAGCTGACCTAAGAGCTGAGATGAGAGCTGCGAAGAGAGCTGAGAGGAGAGCTGCGATGAGAGCTGAGATGAGAGCTGCGATGAGAGCTGAGATTAGAACTGAGATAGGAGCTGCGACTCATTGCTGAGATGAGAGCTGAGATGAAAGCTGCGATGAGATCTTAGATGAGAGCTGCGATGAGAGCTGAGATTAGAACTGAGATGGGAGCGGCGACTCATTGCTGAGATGAGAGCTGCGATGAGAGCTGCGATAAGAGCTGAGATGAGAGCTGAGATGAAATCTGAGATAAGAGGTGAGATGAGAGCTGAGATAAGAGCTGCGATGAGAGCTGCGATAAGAGCTGCGATGAGAGTTGAGCTAAGAGCTGAGATGAGAGCTGTGGTGAGAGCTGAGATGAGAGCTGAGATGAGAGGTGAGATGAGAGGTGAGATGAGAGCTGAGATGAGAGCTGCGATAAAAACTGAGATGAGAGCTGAGATGAAATCTGAGATGAGAGCTGAGATGAAATCTGAGATGAGAGGTGTGATGAGAGGTGAGATGAGAGCTGCGATGAGAGCTGAGATTAGAGCTGCGATGAGAGTTGCGCTAAGAGCTGAGATGAGAGCTGCGATAAGAGCTGAAATGAAGGCTGAGATGAAAGCTACAATGAGAGTTGAGATGAGAGCTGAGATAAGAGCTGCGATAAGAGCTGAGATGAAGGCTGAGATGAAAGCTGCAATGAGAGCTGAGATGAGAGCTGAGATTAGAGCTGCGATGAGAGTTGAGCTAAGAGCTGCGATAAGAGCTGCGATGAGAGCTGTGATGAGAGCTGAGATGAGAGCTGAGATGAGAGGTGAGATGAAAGCTGAGATTAGAGCTGAGATTAGAGCTGCGATGAGAGTTGAGCTAAGAGCTGCGATAAGAGCTGCGATGAGAGCTGTGATGAGAGCTGAGATGAGAGCTGAGATGAGAGGTGAGATGAGAGCTGCGATGAGAGCTGAGATTAGAGCTGCGATGAGAGTTGAGCTAAGAGCTGCGATAAGAGCTGCAATAAGAGCTGAGATGAAAGCTGAGATGAAAGCTGCAATGAGAGCTGAGATGAGAGCTGAGATAAGAGCTGCGATGAGAGCTGCGATGAGAGCTGAGATTAGAGCTGCGATGAGAGTTGAGCCAAGAGCTGAGATGAGAGCTGTGATGAGAGCTGAGATGAGAGCTGAAATGAAATCTGAGATGAGAGGTGAGATGAGAGCTGAAATGAAATCTGAGATGAGAGGTGAGATGAGAGCTGAGATGAGAGCTGCGATGAGAACTGCGATAAGAGCTGAGATGAGAGCTGAAATGAAATCTGAGATGGGAAGTGAGATGAGAGCTGAGATGAGAGCTGCGATGAGAGCTGCGATAAGAGCTGCGATAAGAACTGAGATGAAAGCTGAGATGAAAGCTGCAATGAGAGCTGAGATGAGAGCTGAAATAAGAGCTGCGATGAGAGATGCGATAAGAGCTGAGATGAGAGCTGAGATGAAATCTGAGATGAGAGGTGAGATGAGAGCTAAGATGAGAGCTGCGATGAGAGGTGCGATAAGAGCTGAGATGAGAGCTGAGATGAAATCTGAGATGAGAGGTGAGATGAGAGCTGAGATGAGAGCCGCGATGAGAGCTGAGCTAAGAGCTGAGATGAGAGCTGCGATAAGAGCTGAGATGAGAACTGCGGTGAGAGCTGAGATGAGAGCTGCGATGAGAGCTGAGATGAGTGCTGTGATGAGAGCTGAGATGAGAGCTGAGAGGAGAGCTGCGATAAGAACTGAGATGAGAGCTGCGATGAGAGCTGAGGTGATAACTGCGATGAGAGCTGCGACTTATCGCTGAGATGAGAGCTGAAATGAGAGCTGAGATTAGAGCTGCGATGAGTGCTGCGATGAGAGCTGAAATGAGTGCTGTGATGAGAGCTGAGATGAGAGCTGCGATGAAAGCTGAGATGAAAGCTACGATTAGAGCTGAGATGAGAACTGCGGTGAGAGCTGAGATGAGAGCTGCGATGAGAGCTGAGATGAGTGCTGTGATGAGAGTTGAGGTGAGAACTGAGATGAGAGCTGCGACTCATCGCTGAGATGAGAGCTGAAATGAGAGCTGAGATGAGTGCTGTGATGAGAGCTGAGATGAGAGCTGCGATGAAAGCTGAGATGAAAGCTGCGATGAGAGCTGAGATGAGAACTGCGGTGAGAGCTGAGATGAGAGCTGCAATGAGAGCTGAGATGAGTGCTGTGATGAGAGCTGAGGTGAGAACTGAGATGAGAGCTGCGACTCATCGCTGAGATGAGAGCTGAAATGAGAGCTGAGATTAGAGCTGCAATGGGAGCTGAGCTAAGAGCTGAGATGAGATGTTGAGATGTGAGCTGCAATGAGAGCTGCGATGAGGAGAGCTGCGATGAGAGCTGAGATGAGAGCTGCAATGAGAGCTGAGCTAAGAGCTGAGATGAGAGATGAGATGAGAGCTGCAATGAGAGCTGAGATGAGAGCTGCGATGAGAGCTGAGATGAAAGCTGCGATGAGAGCTGCGATGAGAGCTGAGATGAGGGCTGAGATGAGATCTGCGATGAGAGCTGAGCTAAGAGCTGAGATGAGAACTGCGATGAGAGCTGAAATAAGAGCTTAGATGAGAGCTGAGATGACAGCTGAGATAAGAGCTGAAATGAGAGCTGCGATAAGAGGTGAGATGAGAGCTGCGCAGAGAGCTGCGATGAGAGCTGAAATGAGAGCTTAGATGAGAACTGCGATGAGAGCTGCGATGAGAGCTGAGATAAGAGCTGAGATGAGAGCTGCGATGAAAGCTGAGATGAGAGCTGAGATGAGATCTGCGATGAGAGCTGAGCTGAGAGCTGAGATGAGAGCTGCGATGAGAGCTACGATGAGAGCTGAGATGAGAGCTGAGCTAAGAGCTGAGATGAGAGCTGCGATGAGAGCTGAGATGAGAACTGCGGTGAGAGCTGAGATGAGAGCTGCGATGAGAGCTGAGATGAGTGCTGTGATGAGAGCTGAGATGAGAGCTGAGAGGAGAGCTGCGATAAGAACTGAGATGAGAGCTGCGATGAGAGCTGAGGTGAGAACTGAGATGAGAGATGCGACTCATCGCTGAGATGAGAGATGAAATGAGAACTGAGATTAGAGCTGCGATGAGTGCTGCGATGAGAGCTGAGAAGAGAGTTGCGATGAGAGCTGGGATTAGAACTGAGATGAGAGCTGAGATGAGAGCTGCGATGAGAGCTGCAATGTGAGCTGAGATTAGAGCTGCGAAGAGAGCTGAGATGAGAGCTGAGAGAAGAACTGAGATGAGAGCTGCGATGAGAGCTGAGATTAGAACTGAGATGGGAGCTGCGACTCATCGCTGAGATGAGAGCTGAGGATGAGAGCTGAGATGAGAGCAGAGATGCGAGTTGAGATAACAGTTGCGATGAGAGCTGAAATGAGAGCTGCGATGGGAGCTACGATGAGAGCTGCGATGAGAGCTGAGATGAGAGCTGCGAAGAGAGCTGAGATAAGAGCTGCGATGAAAGCTGAGATGAGAGCCGCGATGAAAGCTGCGATGAGAGCTGCGATGAGAGTTGAGATGAGAACTGCGATGAGAGCTGACCTAAGAGCTGAGATGAGAGCTGCGAAGAGAGCTGAGAGGAGAGCTGCAATGAGAGCTGAGATGAGAGCTGCGATGAGAGCTGAGATTAGAACTGAGATAGGAGCTGCGACTCATTGCTGAGATGAGAGCTGCGATAAGAGCTGAGATGAGAGCTGAGATGAAATCTGAGATAAGAGGTGAGATGAGAGCTGAGATAAGAGCTGCATTGAGAGCTGCGATAAGAGCTGCGATGAGAGTTGAGCTAAGAGCTGAGATGAAAGCTGCGATGAGAGCTGAGATGAGAGCTGCGATGAGAGCTGAGATTAGAACTGAGATGGGAGCGGCAACTCATTGCTGCGATGAGAGCTGCGATAAGAGCTGAGATGAGAGCTGAGATGAAATCTGAGATAAGAGGTGAGATGAGAGCTGAGATAAGAGCTGCATTGAGAGCTGCGATAAGAGCTGCGATGAGAGTTGAGCTAAGAGCTGAGATGAGAGCTGTGGTGAGAGCTGAGATGAGAGCTGAGATGAGAGGTGAGATGAGAGCTGAGATGAGAGCTGCGATAAGAACTGAGATGAGAGCTGAGATGAAATCTGAGATGAGAGGTGAGATGAGAGGTGAGATGAGAGCTGCGATGAGAGCTGAGATTAGAGCTGCGATGAGAGTTGAGCTAAGAGCTGAGATGAGAGCTGCGATAAGAGCTGAAATGAAGGCTGAGATGAAAGCTGCAATGAGAGCTGAGATGAGAGCTGAGATAAGAGCTGCGATAAGAGCTGAGATGAAGGCTGAGATGAAAGCTGCAATGAGAGCTGAGATGAGAGCTGAGATAGGAGCTGCGATGAGAGCTGCAATGTGAGCTGAGATTAGAGCTGCGAAGAGAGCTGAGATGAGAGCTGAGAGAAGAACTGAGATGAGAGCTGCGATGAGAGCTGAGATTAGAACTGAGATGGGAGCTGCGACTCATCGCTGAGATGAGAGCTGAGGATGAGAGCTGAGATGAGAGCAGAGATGCGAGTTGAGATAACAGTTGCGATGAGAGCTGAAATGAGAGCTGCGATGGGAGCTACGATGAGAGCTGCGATGAGAGCTGAGATGAGAGCTGCGAAGAGAGCTGAGATAAGAGCTGCGATGAAAGCTGAGATGAGAGCTGAGATGAGAGCCGCGATGAAAGCTGCGATGAGAGCTGCGATGAGAGTTGAGATGAGAACTGCGATGAGAGCTGACCTAAGAGCTGAGATGAGAGCTGCGAAGAGAGCTGAGAGGAGAGCTGCAATGAGAGCTGAGATGAGAGCTGCGATGAGAGCTGATATTAGAACTGAGATAGGAGCTGCGACTCATTGCTGAGATGAGAGCTGAGATGAAAGCTGCGATGAGATCTGAGATGAGAGCTGCGATGAGAGCTGAGATTAGAACTGAGATGGGAGCGGCAACTCATTGCTGCGATGAGAGCTGCGATAAGAGCTGAGATGAGAGCTGAGATGAAATCTGAGATAGGAGGTGAGATGAGAGCTGAGATAAGAGCTGCGATGAGAGCTGAGATGAGAGCTGAGATGAGATCTGCGATGAGAGCTGAGCTGAGAGCTGAGATAAGAGCTGAGATGAGAGCTGCGATGAGAGCTGAGATGAGAGCTGAGATGAGATCTGCGATGAGAGCTGAGCTGAGAGCTGAGATGAGAGCTGCGATGAGAGCTGCGATGAGAGCTGAGATGAGAGCTGAGATGAGATCTGCGATGAGAGCTGAGCTGAGAGCTGAGATGAGAGCTGCGATGAGAGCTGAGATGACAGCCGCGATGAGAGCTGAGTTGAGAGCTGAGATGACAGCTGCGATGAGAACTGAGATGAGAACTAAGATGAGAGCTGAGACGAGAGCTCCGATGAGAGCTGAGATGAGAGCTGCGATGAGAGCTGCAATGTGAGCTGAGATGAGAGCTGCGATGAAAGCTGAGATTAGAACAGAGATGAGAGCTGAGATGAGAGCTGCGATGAGAGCTGAGATGAGAGCTGAGATGAGATCTGCGATGAGAGCTGAGCTGAGAGCTGAGATGACAGCCGCGATGAGAACTGAGTTGAGAGCTGAGATGACAGCTGCGATGAGAACTGAGATGAGAGCTAAGATGAGAGCTGAGACGAGAGCTGCGATGAGAGCTGCGTTGAGTGCTGTAATGAGAGCTGAGATAAGAGCTGCGATGAGGAGAGCTGCCATGACAGCTGAGTTGAGAGCTGAGATGAGAGCTGAGATGAGAGCTGCGATTGCAGCTGTGATGAGTGCTGCGATGAGAGCTAAGATGAGACCTGCCATGAGAGCTGAGATAAGAGCTGCGATGAGAGCTGAGATGAGAGCTGCGATGAAAGCTGAGATGAAAGCTGCGATTAGAGCTGAGATGAAAGCTGCGATGAGAGCTGCGATGAGAGCTGAGATGAGTGCTGTGATGAGAGCTGAGATGAGAGCTGAGAGGAGAGCTGCGATAAGAACTGAGATGAGAGCTGCGATGAGAGCTGAGGTGAGAACTGAGATGAGAGATGCGACTCATCGCTGAGATGAGAGCTGAAATGAGAACTGAGATTAGAGCTGCGATGAGTGCTGCGATGAGAGCCGAGAAGAGAGCTGCGATGAGAGCTGGGATTAGAACTGAGATGAGAGCTGAGATGAGAGCTGCGATGAGAGCTGCGATGAGAGCTGCAATGTGAGCTGAGATTAGAGCTGCGAAGAGAGCTGAGATGAGAGCTGAGAGGAGAACTGAGATGAGAGCTGCAATGAGAGCTGAGATTAGAACTGAGATGGGAGCTGCGACTCATCGCTGAGATGAGAGCTGAGGATGAGAGCTGAGATGAGAGCAGAGATGCGAGTTGAGATAACAGTTGCGATGAGAGCTGAAATGAGAGCTGCGATGGGAGCTACGATGAGAGCTGAGATGAGAGCTGCGAAGAGAGCTGAGATAAGAGCTGCGATGAAAGCTGCGATGAGAGCTGCGATGAGAGTTGAGATGAGAGCTGCGATGAGAGCTGACCTAAGAGCTGAGATGAGAGCTGCGAAGAGAGCTGAGAGGAGAGCTGCGATGAGAGCTGAGATGAGAGCTGCGATGAGAGCTGAGATTAGAACTGAGATAGGAGCTGCGACTCATTGCTGAGATGAGAGCTGAGATGAAAGCTGCGATGAGATCTTAGATGAGAGCTGCGATGAGAGCTGAGATTAGAACTGAGATGGGAGCGGCGACTCATTGCTGAGATGAGAGCTGCGATGAGAGCTGCGATAAGAGCTGAGATGAGAGCTGAGATGAAATCTGAGATAAGAGGTGAGATGAGAGCTGAGATAAGAGCTGCGATGAGAGCTGCGATAAGAGCTGCGATGAGAGTTGAGCTAAGAGCTGAGATGAGAGCTGTGGTGAGAGCTGAGATGAGAGCTGAGATGAGAGGTGAGATGAGAGGTGAGATGAGAGCTGAGATGAGAGCTGCGATAAAAACTGAGATGAGAGCTGAGATGAAATCTGAGATGAGAGCTGAGATGAAATCTGAGATGAGAGGTGTGATGAGAGGTGAGATGAGAGCTGCGATGAGAGCTGAGATTAGAGCTGCGATGAGAGTTGCGCTAAGAGCTGAGATGAGAGCTGCGATAAGAGCTGAAATGAAGGCTGAGATGAAAGCTACAATGAGAGTTGAGATGAGAGCTGAGATAAGAGCTGCGATAAGAGCTGAGATGAAGGCTGAGATGAAAGCTGCAATGAGAGCTGAGATGAGAGCTGAGATTAGAGCTGCGATGAGAGTTGAGCTAAGAGCTGCGATAAGAGCTGCGATGAGAGCTGTGATGAGAGCTGAGATGAGAGCTGAGATGAGAGGTGAGATGAAAGCTGAGATTAGAGCTGAGATTAGAGCTGCGATGAGAGTTGAGCTAAGAGCTGCGATAAGAGCTGCGATGAGAGCTGTGATGAGAGCTGAGATGAGAGCTGAGATGAGAGGTGAGATGAGAGCTGCGATGAGAGCTGAGATTAGAGCTGCGATGAGAGTTGAGCTAAGAGCTGCGATAAGAGCTGCAATAAGAGCTGAGATGAAAGCTGAGATGAAAGCTGCAATGAGAGCTGAGATGAGAGCTGAGATAAGAGCTGCGATGAGAGCTGCGATGAGAGCTGAGATTAGAGCTGCGATGAGAGTTGAGCCAAGAGCTGAGATGAGAGCTGTGATGAGAGCTGAGATGAGAGCTGAAATGAAATCTGAGATGAGAGGTGAGATGAGAGCTGAAATGAAATCTGAGATGAGAGGTGAGATGAGAGCTGAGATGAGAGCTGCGATGAGAACTGCGATAAGAGCTGAGATGAGAGCTGAAATGAAATCTGAGATGGGAAGTGAGATGAGAGCTGAGATGAGAGCTGCGATGAGAGCTGCGATAAGAGCTGCGATAAGAACTGAGATGAAAGCTGAGATGAAAGCTGCAATGAGAGCTGAGATGAGAGCTGAAATAAGAGCTGCGATGAGAGATGCGATAAGAGCTGAGATGAGAGCTGAGATGAAATCTGAGATGAGAGGTGAGATGAGAGCTAAGATGAGAGCTGCGATGAGAGGTGCGATAAGAGCTGAGATGAGAGCTGAGATGAAATCTGAGATGAGAGGTGAGATGAGAGCTGAGATGAGAGCCGCGATGAGAGCTGAGCTAAGAGCTGAGATGAGAGCTGCGATAAGAGCTGAGATGAGAACTGCGGTGAGAGCTGAGATGAGAGCTGCGATGAGAGCTGAGATGAGTGCTGTGATGAGAGCTGAGATGAGAGCTGAGAGGAGAGCTGCGATAAGAACTGAGATGAGAGCTGCGATGAGAGCTGAGGTGATAACTGCGATGAGAGCTGCGACTTATCGCTGAGATGAGAGCTGAAATGAGAGCTGAGATTAGAGCTGCGATGAGTGCTGCGATGAGAGCTGAAATGAGTGCTGTGATGAGAGCTGAGATGAGAGCTGCGATGAAAGCTGAGATGAAAGCTACGATTAGAGCTGAGATGAGAACTGCGGTGAGAGCTGAGATGAGAGCTGCGATGAGAGCTGAGATGAGTGCTGTGATGAGAGTTGAGGTGAGAACTGAGATGAGAGCTGCGACTCATCGCTGAGATGAGAGCTGAAATGAGAGCTGAGATGAGTGCTGTGATGAGAGCTGAGATGAGAGCTGCGATGAAAGCTGAGATGAAAGCTGCGATGAGAGCTGAGATGAGAACTGCGGTGAGAGCTGAGATGAGAGCTGCAATGAGAGCTGAGATGAGTGCTGTGATGAGAGCTGAGGTGAGAACTGAGATGAGAGCTGCGACTCATCGCTGAGATGAGAGCTGAAATGAGAGCTGAGATTAGAGCTGCAATGGGAGCTGAGCTAAGAGCTGAGATGAGATGTTGAGATGTGAGCTGCAATGAGAGCTGCGATGAGGAGAGCTGCGATGAGAGCTGAGATGAGAGCTGCAATGAGAGCTGAGCTAAGAGCTGAGATGAGAGATGAGATGAGAGCTGCAATGAGAGCTGAGATGAGAGCTGCGATGAGAGCTGAGATGAAAGCTGCGATGAGAGCTGCGATGAGAGCTGAGATGAGGGCTGAGATGAGATCTGCGATGAGAGCTGAGCTAAGAGCTGAGATGAGAACTGCGATGAGAGCTGAAATAAGAGCTTAGATGAGAGCTGAGATGACAGCTGAGATAAGAGCTGAAATGAGAGCTGCGATAAGAGGTGAGATGAGAGCTGCGCAGAGAGCTGCGATGAGAGCTGAAATGAGAGCTTAGATGAGAACTGCGATGAGAGCTGCGATGAGAGCTGAGATAAGAGCTGAGATGAGAGCTGCGATGAAAGCTGAGATGAGAGCTGAGATGAGATCTGCGATGAGAGCTGAGCTGAGAGCTGAGATGAGAGCTGCGATGAGAGCTACGATGAGAGCTGAGATGAGAGCTGAGCTAAGAGCTGAGATGAGAGCTGCGATGAGAGCTGAGATGAGAACTGCGGTGAGAGCTGAGATGAGAGCTGCGATGAGAGCTGAGATGAGTGCTGTGATGAGAGCTGAGATGAGAGCTGAGAGGAGAGCTGCGATAAGAACTGAGATGAGAGCTGCGATGAGAGCTGAGGTGAGAACTGAGATGAGAGATGCGACTCATCGCTGAGATGAGAGATGAAATGAGAACTGAGATTAGAGCTGCGATGAGTGCTGCGATGAGAGCTGAGAAGAGAGTTGCGATGAGAGCTGGGATTAGAACTGAGATGAGAGCTGAGATGAGAGCTGCGATGAGAGCTGCAATGTGAGCTGAGATTAGAGCTGCGAAGAGAGCTGAGATGAGAGCTGAGAGAAGAACTGAGATGAGAGCTGCGATGAGAGCTGAGATTAGAACTGAGATGGGAGCTGCGACTCATCGCTGAGATGAGAGCTGAGGATGAGAGCTGAGATGAGAGCAGAGATGCGAGTTGAGATAACAGTTGCGATGAGAGCTGAAATGAGAGCTGCGATGGGAGCTACGATGAGAGCTGCGATGAGAGCTGAGATGAGAGCTGCGAAGAGAGCTGAGATAAGAGCTGCGATGAAAGCTGAGATGAGAGCCGCGATGAAAGCTGCGATGAGAGCTGCGATGAGAGTTGAGATGAGAACTGCGATGAGAGCTGACCTAAGAGCTGAGATGAGAGCTGCGAAGAGAGCTGAGAGGAGAGCTGCAATGAGAGCTGAGATGAGAGCTGCGATGAGAGCTGAGATTAGAACTGAGATAGGAGCTGCGACTCATTGCTGAGATGAGAGCTGAGATGAAAGCTGCGATGAGAGCTGAGATGAGAGCTGCGATGAGAGCTGAGATTAGAACTGAGATGGGAGCGGCAACTCATTGCTGCGATGAGAGCTGCGATAAGAGCTGAGATGAGAGCTGAGATGAAATCTGAGATAAGAGGTGAGATGAGAGCTGAGATAAGAGCTGCATTGAGAGCTGCGATAAGAGCTGCGATGAGAGTTGAGCTAAGAGCTGAGATGAGAGCTGTGGTGAGAGCTGAGATGAGAGCTGAGATGAGAGGTGAGATGAGAGCTGAGATGAGAGCTGCGATAAGAACTGAGATGAGAGCTGAGATGAAATCTGAGATGAGAGGTGAGATGAGAGGTGAGATGAGAGCTGCGATGAGAGCTGAGATTAGAGCTGCGATGAGAGTTGAGCTAAGAGCTGAGATGAGAGCTGCGATAAGAGCTGAAATGAAGGCTGAGATGAAAGCTGCAATGAGAGCTGAGATGAGAGCTGAGATAAGAGCTGCGATAAGAGCTGAGATGAAGGCTGAGATGAAAGCTGCAATGAGAGCTGAGATGAGAGCTGAGATAGGAGCTGCGATGAGAGCTGCAATGTGAGCTGAGATTAGAGCTGCGAAGAGAGCTGAGATGAGAGCTGAGAGAAGAACTGAGATGAGAGCTGCGATGAGAGCTGAGATTAGAACTGAGATGGGAGCTGCGACTCATCGCTGAGATGAGAGCTGAGGATGAGAGCTGAGATGAGAGCAGAGATGCGAGTTGAGATAACAGTTGCGATGAGAGCTGAAATGAGAGCTGCGATGGGAGCTACGATGAGAGCTGCGATGAGAGCTGAGATGAGAGCTGCGAAGAGAGCTGAGATAAGAGCTGCGATGAAAGCTGAGATGAGAGCTGAGATGAGAGCCGCGATGAAAGCTGCGATGAGAGCTGCGATGAGAGTTGAGATGAGAACTGCGATGAGAGCTGACCTAAGAGCTGAGATGAGAGCTGCGAAGAGAGCTGAGAGGAGAGCTGCAATGAGAGCTGAGATGAGAGCTGCGATGAGAGCTGATATTAGAACTGAGATAGGAGCTGCGACTCATTGCTGAGATGAGAGCTGAGATGAAAGCTGCGATGAGATCTGAGATGAGAGCTGCGATGAGAGCTGAGATTAGAACTGAGATGGGAGCGGCAACTCATTGCTGCGATGAGAGCTGCGATAAGAGCTGAGATGAGAGCTGAGATGAAATCTGAGATAGGAGGTGAGATGAGAGCTGAGATAAGAGCTGCGATGAGAGCTGCGATAAGAGCTGCGATGAGAGTTGAGCTAAGAGCTGAGATGAGAGCTGTGGTGAGAGCTGAGATGAGAGCTGAGATGAGAGGTGAGATGAGAGGTGAGATGAGAGCTGAGATGAGAGCTGCGATAAGAACTGAGATGAGAGCTGAGATGAAATCTGAGATGAGAGGTGAGATGAGAGGTGAGATGAGAGCTGCGATGAGAGCTGAGATTAGAGCTGCGATGAGAGTTGAGCTACGAGCTGAGATGAGAGCTGCGATAAGAGCTGAAATGAAGGCTGAGATGAAAGCTGCAATGAGAGCTGAGATGAGAGCTGAGATAAGAGCTGCGATAAGAGCTGAGATGAAGGCTGAGATGAAAGCTGCAATGAGAGCTGAGATGAGAGCTGAGATAGGAGCTGCGATGAGAGCTGCGATGAGAGCTGAGATTAGAGATGCCATGAGAGTTGAGCTAAGAGCTGAGATGAGAGCTGTGATGAGTGCTGAGATGAGAGCTGAGATGAGAGGTGAGATGAGAGCTGAGATGAGAGCTGAGATTAGAGCTGCGATGAGAGTTAAGCTAAGAGCTGCGATAAGAGCTGCGATGAGAGCTGTGATGAGAGCTGAGATGAGAGCTGAGATGAGAGGTGAGATGAGAGCTGCGATGAGAGCTGAGATTAGAGCTGCGATGAGAGTTGAGCTAAGAGCTGCGATAAGAGCTGCGATAAGAGCTGAGATGAAAGCTGAGATGAAAGCTGCAATGAGAGCTGAGATGAGAGCTGAGATAAGAGCTGCGATGAGAGCTGCGATGAGAGCTGAGATTAGAGCTGCGATGAGAGTTGAGCTAAGAGCTGAGATGAGAGCTGTGATGAGAGCTGAGATGAGAGCTGAGATGAGAGGTGAGATGAGAGCTGAAATGAAATCTGAGATGAGAGGTGAGATGAGAGCTGCGATGAGAGCTGCGATAAGAGCTGAGATGAGAGCTGAAATGAAATCTGAGATGAGAGGTGAGATGAGAGCTGAGATGAGAGCTGATATTAGAACTGAGATAGGAGCTGCGACTCATTGCTGAGATGAGAGCTGAGATGAAAGCTGCGATGAGATCTGAGATGAGAGCTGCGATGAGAGCTGAGATTAGAACTGAGATGGGAGCGGCAACTCATTGCTGCGATGAGAGCTGCGATAAGAGCTGAGATGAGAGCTGAGATGAAATCTGAGATAGGAGGTGAGATGAGAGCTGAGATAAGAGCTGCGATGAGAGCTGAGATGAGAGCTGAGATGAGATCTGCGATGAGAGCTGAGCTGAGAGCTGAGATAAGAGCTGAGATGAGAGCTGCGATGAGAGCTGAGATGAGAGCTGAGATGAGATCTGCGATGAGAGCTGAGCTGAGAGCTGAGATGAGAGCTGCGATGAGAGCTGCGATGAGAGCTGAGATGAGAGCTGAGATGAGATCTGCGATGAGAGCTGAGCTGAGAGCTGAGATGAGAGCTGCGATGAGAGCTGAGATGACAGCCGCGATGAGAGCTGAGTTGAGAGCTGAGATGACAGCTGCGATGAGAACTGAGATGAGAACTAAGATGAGAGCTGAGACGAGAGCTCCGATGAGAGCTGAGATGAGAGCTGCGATGAGAGCTGCAATGTGAGCTGAGATGAGAGCTGCGATGAAAGCTGAGATTAGAACAGAGATGAGAGCTGAGATGAGAGCTGCGATGAGAGCTGAGATGAGAGCTGAGATGAGATCTGCGATGAGAGCTGAGCTGAGAGCTGAGATGACAGCCGCGATGAGAACTGAGTTGAGAGCTGAGATGACAGCTGCGATGAGAACTGAGATGAGAGCTAAGATGAGAGCTGAGACGAGAGCTGCGATGAGAGCTGCGTTGAGTGCTGTAATGAGAGCTGAGATAAGAGCTGCGATGAGGAGAGCTGCCATGACAGCTGAGTTGAGAGCTGAGATGAGAGCTGAGATGAGAGCTGCGATTGCAGCTGTGATGAGTGCTGCGATGAGAGCTAAGATGAGACCTGCCATGAGAGCTGAGATAAGAGCTGCGATGAGAGCTGAGATGAGAGCTGCGATGAAAGCTGAGATGAAAGCTGCGATTAGAGCTGAGATGAAAGCTGCGATGAGAGCTGCGATGAGAGCTGAGATGAGTGCTGTGATGAGAGCTGAGATGAGAGCTGAGAGGAGAGCTGCGATAAGAACTGAGATGAGAGCTGCGATGAGAGCTGAGGTGAGAACTGAGATGAGAGATGCGACTCATCGCTGAGATGAGAGCTGAAATGAGAACTGAGATTAGAGCTGCGATGAGTGCTGCGATGAGAGCCGAGAAGAGAGCTGCGATGGGAGCTGGGATTAGAACTGAGATGAGAGCTGAGATGAGAGCTGCGATGAGAGCTGCGATGAGAGCTGCAATGTGAGCTGAGATTAGAGCTGCGAAGAGAGCTGAGATGAGAGCTGAGAGGAGAACTGAGATGAGAGCTGCAATGAGAGCTGAGATTAGAACTGAGATGGGAGCTGCGACTCATCGCTGAGATGAGAGCTGAGGATGAGAGCTGAGATGAGAGCAGAGATGCGAGTTGAGATAACAGTTGCGATGAGAGCTGAAATGAGAGCTGCGATGGGAGCTACGATGAGAGCTGAGATGAGAGCTGCGAAGAGAGCTGAGATAAGAGCTGCGATGAAAGCTGCGATGAGAGCTGCGATGAGAGTTGAGATGAGAGCTGCGATGAGAGCTGACCTAAGAGCTGAGATGAGAGCTGCGAAGAGAGCTGAGAGGAGAGCTGCGATGAGAGCTGAGATGAGAGCTGCGATGAGAGCTGAGATTAGAACTGAGATAGGAGCTGCGACTCATTGCTGAGATGAGAGCTGAGATGAAAGCTGCGATGAGATCTTAGATGAGAGCTGCGATGAGAGCTGAGATTAGAACTGAGATGGGAGCGGCGACTCATTGCTGAGATGAGAGCTGCGATGAGAGCTGCGATAAGAGCTGAGATGAGAGCTGAGATGAAATCTGAGATAAGAGGTGAGATGAGAGCTGAGATAAGAGCTGCGATGAGAGCTGCGATAAGAGCTGCGATGAGAGTTGAGCTAAGAGCTGAGATGAGAGCTGTGGTGAGAGCTGAGATGAGAGCTGAGATGAGAGGTGAGATGAGAGGTGAGATGAGAGCTGAGATGAGAGCTGCGATAAAAACTGAGATGAGAGCTGAGATGAAATCTGAGATGAGAGCTGAGATGAAATCTGAGATGAGAGGTGTGATGAGAGGTGAGATGAGAGCTGCGATGAGAGCTGAGATTAGAGCTGCGATGAGAGTTGCGCTAAGAGCTGAGATGAGAGCTGCGATAAGAGCTGAAATGAAGGCTGAGATGAAAGCTACAATGAGAGTTGAGATGAGAGCTGAGATAAGAGCTGCGATAAGAGCTGAGATGAAGGCTGAGATGAAAGCTGCAATGAGAGCTGAGATGAGAGCTGAGATTAGAGCTGCGATGAGAGTTGAGCTAAGAGCTGCGATAAGAGCTGCGATGAGAGCTGTGATGAGAGCTGAGATGAGAGCTGAGATGAGAGGTGAGATGAAAGCTGAGATTAGAGCTGAGATTAGAGCTGCGATGAGAGTTGAGCTAAGAGCTGCGATAAGAGCTGCGATGAGAGCTGTGATGAGAGCTGAGATGAGAGCTGAGATGAGAGGTGAGATGAGAGCTGCGATGAGAGCTGAGATTAGAGCTGCGATGAGAGTTGAGCTAAGAGCTGCGATAAGAGCTGCAATAAGAGCTGAGATGAAAGCTGAGATGAAAGCTGCAATGAGAGCTGAGATGAGAGCTGAGATAAGAGCTGCGATGAGAGCTGCGATGAGAGCTGAGATTAGAGCTGCGATGAGAGTTGAGCCAAGAGCTGAGATGAGAGCTGTGATGAGAGCTGAGATGAGAGCTGAAATGAAATCTGAGATGAGAGGTGAGATGAGAGCTGAAATGAAATCTGAGATGAGAGGTGAGATGAGAGCTGAGATGAGAGCTGCGATGAGAACTGCGATAAGAGCTGAGATGAGAGCTGAAATGAAATCTGAGATGGGAAGTGAGATGAGAGCTGAGATGAGAGCTGCGATGAGAGCTGCGATAAGAGCTGCGATAAGAACTGAGATGAAAGCTGAGATGAAAGCTGCAATGAGAGCTGAGATGAGAGCTGAAATAAGAGCTGCGATGAGAGATGCGATAAGAGCTGAGATGAGAGCTGAGATGAAATCTGAGATGAGAGGTGAGATGAGAGCTAAGATGAGAGCTGCGATGAGAGGTGCGATAAGAGCTGAGATGAGAGCTGAGATGAAATCTGAGATGAGAGGTGAGATGAGAGCTGAGATGAGAGCCGCGATGAGAGCTGAGCTAAGAGCTGAGATGAGAGCTGCGATAAGAGCTGAGATGAGAACTGCGGTGAGAGCTGAGATGAGAGCTGCGATGAGAGCTGAGATGAGTGCTGTGATGAGAGCTGAGATGAGAGCTGAGAGGAGAGCTGCGATAAGAACTGAGATGAGAGCTGCGATGAGAGCTGAGGTGATAACTGCGATGAGAGCTGCGACTTATCGCTGAGATGAGAGCTGAAATGAGAGCTGAGATTAGAGCTGCGATGAGTGCTGCGATGAGAGCTGAAATGAGTGCTGTGATGAGAGCTGAGATGAGAGCTGCGATGAAAGCTGAGATGAAAGCTACGATTAGAGCTGAGATGAGAACTGCGGTGAGAGCTGAGATGAGAGCTGCGATGAGAGCTGAGATGAGTGCTGTGATGAGAGTTGAGGTGAGAACTGAGATGAGAGCTGCGACTCATCGCTGAGATGAGAGCTGAAATGAGAGCTGAGATGAGTGCTGTGATGAGAGCTGAGATGAGAGCTGCGATGAAAGCTGAGATGAAAGCTGCGATGAGAGCTGAGATGAGAACTGCGGTGAGAGCTGAGATGAGAGCTGCAATGAGAGCTGAGATGAGTGCTGTGATGAGAGCTGAGGTGAGAACTGAGATGAGAGCTGCGACTCATCGCTGAGATGAGAGCTGAAATGAGAGCTGAGATTAGAGCTGCTATGGGAGCTGAGCTAAGAGCTGAGATGAGATGTTGAGATGTGAGCTGCAATGAGAGCTGCGATGAGGAGAGCTGCGATGAGAGCTGAGATGAGAGCTGCAATGAGAGCTGAGCTAAGAGCTGAGATGAGAGATGAGATGAGAGCTGCAATGAGAGCTGAGATGAGAGCTGCGATGAGAGCTGAGATGAAAGCTGCGATGAGAGCTGCGATGAGAGCTGAGATGAGGGCTGAGATGAGATCTGCGATGAGAGCTGAGCTAAGAGCTGAGATGAGAACTGCGATGAGAGCTGAAATAAGAGCTTAGATGAGAGCTGAGATGACAGCTGAGATAAGAGCTGAAATGAGAGCTGCGATAAGAGGTGAGATGAGAGCTGCGCAGAGAGCTGCGATGAGAGCTGAAATGAGAGCTTAGATGAGAACTGCGATGAGAGCTGCGATGAGAGCTGAGATAAGAGCTGAGATGAGAGCTGCGATGAAAGCTGAGATGAGAGCTGAGATGAGATCTGCGATGAGAGCTGAGCTGAGAGCTGAGATGAGAGCTGCGATGAGAGCTACGATGAGAGCTGAGATGAGAGCTGAGCTAAGAGCTGAGATGAGAGCTGCGATGAGAGCTGAGATGAGAACTGCGGTGAGAGCTGAGATGAGAGCTGCGATGAGAGCTGAGATGAGTGCTGTGATGAGAGCTGAGATGAGAGCTGAGAGGAGAGCTGCGATAAGAACTGAGATGAGAGCTGCGATGAGAGCTGAGGTGAGAACTGAGATGAGAGATGCGACTCATCGCTGAGATGAGAGATGAAATGAGAACTGAGATTAGAGCTGCGATGAGTGCTGCGATGAGAGCTGAGAAGAGAGTTGCGATGAGAGCTGGGATTAGAACTGAGATGAGAGCTGAGATGAGAGCTGCGATGAGAGCTGCAATGTGAGCTGAGATTAGAGCTGCGAAGAGAGCTGAGATGAGAGCTGAGAGAAGAACTGAGATGAGAGCTGCGATGAGAGCTGAGATTAGAACTGAGATGGGAGCTGCGACTCATCGCTGAGATGAGAGCTGAGGATGAGAGCTGAGATGAGAGCAGAGATGCGAGTTGAGATAACAGTTGCGATGAGAGCTGAAATGAGAGCTGCGATGGGAGCTACGATGAGAGCTGCGATGAGAGCTGAGATGAGAGCTGCGAAGAGAGCTGAGATAAGAGCTGCGATGAAAGCTGAGATGAGAGCCGCGATGAAAGCTGCGATGAGAGCTGCGATGAGAGTTGAGATGAGAACTGCGATGAGAGCTGACCTAAGAGCTGAGATGAGAGCTGCGAAGAGAGCTGAGAGGAGAGCTGCAATGAGAGCTGAGATGAGAGCTGCGATGAGAGCTGAGATTAGAACTGAGATAGGAGCTGCGACTCATTGCTGAGATGAGAGCTGAGATGAAAGCTGCGATGAGAGCTGAGATGAGAGCTGCGATGAGAGCTGAGATTAGAACTGAGATGGGAGCGGCAACTCATTGCTGCGATGAGAGCTGCGATAAGAGCTGAGATGAGAGCTGAGATGAAATCTGAGATAAGAGGTGAGATGAGAGCTGAGATAAGAGCTGCATTGAGAGCTGCGATAAGAGCTGCGATGAGAGTTGAGCTAAGAGCTGAGATGAGAGCTGTGGTGAGAGCTGAGATGAGAGCTGAGATGAGAGGTGAGATGAGAGCTGAGATGAGAGCTGCGATAAGAACTGAGATGAGAGCTGAGATGAAATCTGAGATGAGAGGTGAGATGAGAGGTGAGATGAGAGCTGCGATGAGAGCTGAGATTAGAGCTGCGATGAGAGTTGAGCTAAGAGCTGAGATGAGAGCTGCGATAAGAGCTGAAATGAAGGCTGAGATGAAAGCTGCAATGAGAGCTGAGATGAGAGCTGAGATAAGAGCTGCGATAAGAGCTGAGATGAAGGCTGAGATGAAAGCTGCAATGAGAGCTGAGATGAGAGCTGAGATAGGAGCTGCGATGAGAGCTGCAATGTGAGCTGAGATTAGAGCTGCGAAGAGAGCTGAGATGAGAGCTGAGAGAAGAACTGAGATGAGAGCTGCGATGAGAGCTGAGATTAGAACTGAGATGGGAGCTGCGACTCATCGCTGAGATGAGAGCTGAGGATGAGAGCTGAGATGAGAGCAGAGATGCGAGTTGAGATAACAGTTGCGATGAGAGCTGAAATGAGAGCTGCGATGGGAGCTACGATGAGAGCTGCGATGAGAGCTGAGATGAGAGCTGCGAAGAGAGCTGAGATAAGAGCTGCGATGAAAGCTGAGATGAGAGCTGAGATGAGAGCCGCGATGAAAGCTGCGATGAGAGCTGCGATGAGAGTTGAGATGAGAACTGCGATGAGAGCTGACCTAAGAGCTGAGATGAGAGCTGCGAAGAGAGCTGAGAGGAGAGCTGCAATGAGAGCTGAGATGAGAGCTGCGATGAGAGCTGATATTAGAACTGAGATAGGAGCTGCGACTCATTGCTGAGATGAGAGCTGAGATGAAAGCTGCGATGAGATCTGAGATGAGAGCTGCGATGAGAGCTGAGATTAGAACTGAGATGGGAGCGGCAACTCATTGCTGCGATGAGAGCTGCGATAAGAGCTGAGATGAGAGCTGAGATGAAATCTGAGATAGGAGGTGAGATGAGAGCTGAGATAAGAGCTGCGATGAGAGCTGCGATAAGAGCTGCGATGAGAGTTGAGCTAAGAGCTGAGATGAGAGCTGTGGTGAGAGCTGAGATGAGAGCTGAGATGAGAGGTGAGATGAGAGGTGAGATGAGAGCTGAGATGAGAGCTGCGATAAGAACTGAGATGAGAGCTGAGATGAAATCTGAGATGAGAGGTGAGATGAGAGGTGAGATGAGAGCTGCGATGAGAGCTGAGATTAGAGCTGCGATGAGAGTTGAGCTACGAGCTGAGATGAGAGCTGCGATAAGAGCTGAAATGAAGGCTGAGATGAAAGCTGCAATGAGAGCTGAGATGAGAGCTGAGATAAGAGCTGCGATAAGAGCTGAGATGAAGGCTGAGATGAAAGCTGCAATGAGAGCTGAGATGAGAGCTGAGATAGGAGCTGCGATGAGAGCTGCGATGAGAGCTGAGATTAGAGCTGCCATGAGAGTTGAGCTAAGAGCTGAGATGAGAGCTGTGATGAGTGCTGAGATGAGAGCTGAGATGAGAGGTGAGATGAGAGCTGAGATGAGAGCTGAGATTAGAGCTGCGATGAGAGTTAAGCTAAGAGCTGCGATAAGAGCTGCGATGAGAGCTGTGATGAGAGCTGAGATGAGAGCTGAGATGAGAGGTGAGATGAGAGCTGCGATGAGAGCTGAGATTAGAGCTGCGATGAGAGTTGAGCTAAGAGCTGCGATAAGAGCTGCGATAAGAGCTGAGATGAAAGCTGAGATGAAAGCTGCAATGAGAGCTGAGATGAGAGCTGAGATAAGAGCTGCGATGAGAGCTGCGATGAGAGCTGAGATTAGAGCTGCGATGAGAGTTGAGCTAAGAGCTGAGATGAGAGCTGTGATGAGAGCTGAGATGAGAGCTGAGATGAGAGGTGAGATGAGAGCTGAAATGAAATCTGAGATGAGAGGTGAGATGAGAGCTGCGATGAGAGCTGCGATAAGAGCTGAGATGAGAGCTGAAATGAAATCTGAGATGAGAGGTGAGATGAGAGCTGAGATGAGAGCTGCGATGAGAACTGCGATAAGAGCTGAGATGAGAGCTGAAATGAAATCTGAGATGAGAGGTGAGCTGCGATGAGAGCTGCGATAAGAGCTGCGATAAGAGCTGAGATGAAAGCTGAGATGAAAACTGCAATGAGAGCTGAGATGAGAGCTGAGATAAGAGCTGCGATGAGAGATGCGATAAGAGCTGAGATGAGAGCTGAGATGAAATCTGAGATGAGAGGTGAGATGAGAGCTGAGATGAGAGCTGAGATGAGAGGTGAGATGAGAGGTGAGATGAGAGCTGGATGAGAGCTGCGATAAGAGCTGAGATGAGAGCTGAGATGAAATCTGAGATGAGAGGTGAGATGAGAGCTGAGATGAGAGCTGCGATGAGAGCTGCGATGAGAGCTGCGATAAGAGCTGCGATAAGAGCTGAGATGAGAGCTGAGATGAGAGCTGAGATGAGAGGTGAGATGAGAGGTGAGATGAGAGCTGGATGAGAGCTGCGATAAGAGCTGAGATGAAATCTGAGATGAGAGGTGAGATGAGAGCTGAGATGAGAGCTGAGCTAAGAACTGAGATGAGAGCTGAGATGAGAGCTGTAATGAGAGCTGCAATGTGAGCTGAGATGAGAGCTGCGAAGAGAGCTGAGATGAGAGCTGCGATGAGCGCTGAGGTGAGAACTGCGATGAGAGCTGAGATGAGAGCTGAGATGAGATCTGAGATGAGAGCTGAGATGAAATCTGAGATGAGAGGTGAGATGAGAGCTGAGATGAGAGCTGCGATGAGAGCTGCGATAAGGGCTGCGATAAGAGCTGAGATGAGAGCTGAGATGAGAGCTGAGATGAGAGGTGAGATGAGAGGTGAGATGAGAGCTGGATGAGAGCTGCGATAAGAGCTGAGATGAGAGCTGAGATGAAATCTGAGATGAGAGGTGAGATGAGAGCTGAGATGAGAGCTGAGCTAAGAACTGAGATGAGAGCTGAGATGAGAGCTGTAATGAGAGCTGCAATGTGAGCTGAGATGAGAGCTGCGAAGAGAGCTGAGATGAGAGCTGCGATGAGCGCTGAGGTGAGAACTGCGATGAGAGCTGAGATGAGAGCTGAGATGAGATCTGAGATGAGAGCTGAGATGAGAGCTGCGAAGAGAGCTGCGCTGGTAGCTGAGATGAGTGCTGAGATGATAGCTGAGATGAGAGCTGAGAGGAGAGCTGCGATGAGAGCTGAGATGAGAGCTGCGATGAGAGCTGAGATTAGAACTGATATGGGAGCTGCGATGAGAGCTGAGATTAGAACTGAGGTGGGAGCTGCGACTCATCGCTGAGATGAGAACTGAGATGAGAGCTGCGATGAGAGCTGAGATGAGAGCTGCGGTGAGAGCTGAGATGAGAGCTGCAATGAAAGCTGCGATGAGAGCTGAGATGAGAGCTGATATGAGAGCTTAGATGAAAGCTGAGATGAGAGTAGAGATAACAGCTGCGATGAGAGCTGTGATGAGAGCTAAGATAAGAGCTGCGATGGGAGCTGCGATGAGAGCTGCGATGAGAGCTGAGATGAGAGCTGAAATGTGAGCTGCGATGAGAGCTGCGATGAAAACTGAGATGAGTGCTGAGATGAGAGCGGAGATGAAAACTGAGATGAGAGCTGAGATGAGAGCAGAGATGAGAGCTAACTAAGATGTGAGCTGAAATGAGAGCTGGGATGAGAGATGGGATGAGATGAGAGCGGAGATGAGAGCTGAGATGAGAGCTGCGATGAGAGCTGAGATGAGAGCTGCGATGAGAGCACAGTCCTAGCAAATTGGAAAAGTGAACTTGATCAACAGAAAAGTGTAGTGGGAGTGTTTTTAGATTATAAGCGTGCTTTTGAAAAAATCGATAGGGAAAAATTAATTACAAAATTGGACAAATATGGAATACAGGGAATCGAGAAACAATGGTTCGAGAGTTATCTATCTTCGCGAACCCAAACTACTGTGTGTAATGAAGAGGAATCGACGGAAATTCTTAACACATTGGGGGTTCCTCCGGGATCCGTATTAGGTCCATTGCTACTTCTACTGTACATCAATGATCTGGAAATAAATATCAAACACTGCTCGCTAAATTTGTTTGCTGACGACACATTAGTTTGGGTAACTGCGGAAAATACTACTGATGCCGTCAACAAAATAAATACAGATCTTGAGATGATATCAAAGTGGTTACAAATAAATAAACTAAAATTAAATATTGCCAAAACAAAGTACATAATCGTATCAAATAAAATTAATAGTGAAAATATAACTGTTAAAGTAAAAATAGACGGTCTAGAAATAGAACAAGCGCCTGAAATTAAATATCTGGGAATTATTATAGATAATAGACTTACTTTTCGTAGTTATATAAATTTTATCACTAAGAAAGTCGTTAAAAAAATTGGAGAATTTGGGAGAATAGCCAGTAAACTAAGTATTAATGCTAGAATTCTAGTCTATAAAACCATTATTGCGCCACACTTTGATTACTGTGCAAGTATCCTCTTTCTTTGTTATGAATCGGATTTACAAAGGTTGCAAAAACAACAAAACAGAGCGATGCGAAATATTTTACGATGTTCTAAATATACGAATATTAAGTTAATGCTAAATACGTTACAGTGGCTAAGTATCAAACAACGTATTTATTTTAATACGTTGGTTTTGATTTACAAAGCTGTCAATAATTTATTACCAAATTATATGTCGGATCACTTGATACTAAATGCTGACGTTCATCAATATAAAACAAGGAATCGATTTGATTTTAGGTTGCCTAAATTAAATAAAGCAAGTACACAAAATTCTCTGTATTACAAAGGACTAAAAGTCTATAATTCGCTTCCACAAGCTGTAAAACAAATGACTAATATTTATAGTTTTAAAAAATATTTAAGCAGCTTTGTTAAACAATACTATTAATTTTAATGTTATTAATGATAAATAAGTTAAGATATATAATAAT
This sequence comes from Agriotes lineatus, assembly GCA_940337035.1. Classification (NCBI taxonomy): domain Eukaryota; kingdom Metazoa; phylum Arthropoda; class Insecta; order Coleoptera; family Elateridae; genus Agriotes; species Agriotes lineatus. The sequence goes on along the minus strand of CALNHX010010200.1, from coordinate 6,960 downwards.
AATGATTCTATGTACTAGTATATTATACTAAATAAACTTACTTACTTACTTACTTACTTACAGTTTATATTATTGTAGCGCGACGGTTCGGAAGCTAATTTTGCTTCCGTCATCAGGCGTAGTCTTGAGAAGGACTGATTTCGCACTTGGAGTTGGTTTTTAACTGCACAAGTACTTGACACACTGTGTTTACACTTAAATGTTAAGACTTGGCATTTGATTTTTAAGTGACATCGACAGTCGGATGTTGATGACAACTTCTGAAAAAATGTATAGTTCGTTGCTACTAATTCTGAAGAAATACAATTTATACGCTGATACCCTGCTCTAGAAAAAGCATATTAGTTATTTATGAAGATGAGGGTTTTTTTCACGAGCCGCTTTGCTCGTTGGACAACTACGAAGAGTAAAAGAATACTAACTTCTGCAATGTATTGCAAACATTTTTTTGCAATTTTATAATAAACACAGAATTTTAAATATTTTATGTTGTTTAGATAGGTTATGTTTACCTTCAAGCTTATGGGAAAACGTGAAAAAAGTATGTAATTTTGACAATAACAATGACACATAAAAAGTTGACATTTTAGTAAAGGATTACAGAATAGTATATTATACATCAAGGTAGCGAAGCGCAGTATTATAACCTGAGCGCATATTAGATACTGAGCGCGCAGCGCGAAGTATCTAAAGCGCGAAGGTTATAAGACGATTCGCTACCGTGGTGTATATACTATTTTTTGCACTACCAAACGGCTTAATACCTAAATTCCCAACAAATTTCGAAAATATTTTAATTGTCAACCTGACAATACAGCTCTTTAAAACGTCAAAATTAAAATAGTTATATTTGGTAACTTAGCAATTTATTAGTTACCACGGTGAAAATTGTTTATTTTACTTTCTCTCCTTGGTGGAGAAAATCAACTTCACAACCTCAAAATAAGCCAATAACGGTGCGTTCTGAGACTAGTAGTGCAAAAAAGCTATTTATGAACAAGTTGCAAAATGAGGTTTTTTTTCACGTCATCAATGGTAACGTTAAAAAATGTAACTTATGTACGACCGCGCGAAACTGATCACTTTATACCCTACCTTTGACGCGTACTATGTTACTTTACGCCCTAGGGCCATAATATTTATTTATGTACCAATGAGGATGGTTGTGCTAGAGGGGTATAAACATCAAATAATAGCCGTGGTGCATAATACATTTTATTTTCCATTTTGAATAGGTAATAAATTGAGAAGCTTGGGAAGCTTAATAAGTATGTATTCTATACCTCGTATCACAGATAGAAATACCTAATATTAGATCATTGGAAAATATGTACCTACTTTATGGCCCGCCAAACGACACTAAACCGGTCGTAAGAGCTATTTATGAAACAAGTTTGAAAAATGTAGGTGTCTTTTACGAGTTGTAAATGTTGTAAATTACGACGACTGAAAAAATCGCTAATTTTGCATTGCGTTGCTTACAAAATGTTTTACAATTCTCTAATAAACAAAACTTTTTTACCAATGGCAACCTTTTTCACTAACGAAAAGTATGTAATTTTGACATTAATAACGAGTAAAACACTGCTGGAGCCTGCACTTTCACTGGTGAGTTGGTGAAGAGTATATCTTCAGCCAACTTTGTCGGGTTAGTCTCTCTCCGCAAGGCTACTAAAGATGACAGGTTAGCTGTCGAAATACTTATTTAGCGGTTGTTAAATATTGGTGTGGGTAAGGGGTTTTAAACAAATTGTATTAATAACGACAGTCGTAGTTAATTAGTTGAAATATTTGTGCAGGATTGAAAGGTTTTAATAAAATTGTGTATACTACGGCCTGTATATAAAATGCTGAATCCACCACGTGTATAACTAGAGTTTATTGCCCTTGTTTTAACGGCGCGGGCAGAAACCTCTCTTAGGCCCTTGGTAGATAAATAGTTATTTTTTATTAGTGAAAAACATTTCATTTTGACATTAATAATGACAACTAAAACGTTGACATTTTAGTACACGATTGCAAAATATTTAAACACGTTCTATTTCACAAGTTGCATATGAAAGATCCTCTTCTAAAGTAACATTTATTGAAATAGAGCAAGTAGCTATTTGGCTGAAACTCATTATGTGACTTTCACGTTAATGTCATCCGAAAGGACGTTCCAGTATCTACTGAAAATGGTGATATTTTACATAAACTGACATATAAGTGTAAAAACATGAAAAACGTAGTTGTAATTTGATATTCTACCTTAATATTAATACTATATTGTTTCTTTCTTACTTTATACATAGCTACACCTATGTGCAGTACGAGTTTACTATTTTTTATGTTTTTTAAATATTTTTTGTATTATCTGAATGTTATATTTGGAGTATATATTTTCTTTTGAAAAGAAATATTGTTTTTATGTGTAATATTGGGTTTCTTTGCCTTATAAAAAGAGTAAGGGGCCGGTTTTAATGTCATTCGCCCGGGCCGGTTCAAACACCCAGTCCGGCCCTGGAGGTAGTCGTTCGACTACAAGTGGATTTAATATTGTTAGTTTCAGCTCCAGCCACCACGAAGCGCAGCACCATCGCAGAGAGACTCGATCTGGGCCAATGATCTATAGTTTTACAACTGGATAGGACTCGTCACTCTTTTCGTTTGAAGCATTTGCGGGTGTATGCAACCCGTATTACTTACGTATTAGTTTCTCTTTTTACTGCCTTTTACAATAAAGGATTCACCCCAAAAATTCGAAATTGAGTTTTCAACAGATCTTCACGTTTTAGAGTCTCCTGATCCCAAAAAAACATAATTTTTTTTCATTGGTCTGTCTGTGTGTCTGTCTGTGAACAGAATATCTCAAAAACGAAAAGAGGTATGGCGTTGAAACTTCATATATAAGTTTTGTGTACTATGTAGATGCGACAGCAAGCTTTTGAAGAAAATCGCATAACCGGAAGTAGGTGTTTACTCTTGTGATTTTTCAATTTTTTTCGATTTTTTCAAAAACGGCTCACGATTTTTTTTAACTTTACATTTTTAATGTGTATTGATGTGAGATAGGTGACTTTCCAGTTGAATACTTGCTAAACTGGGTTTCTTTTGTTTTTTTTCTATTTTTTTTTATTAACTCCTATTTTAAATAGAACACCCGGTATATTATTAAATTTTTGAATTCAACTTAAAATTATAGAGAAAATTTGTCTCTTGAACTAACACTGTATTTTGTACCGTTTTTATAAATTTGTAATTTTGAAAATTTTTGATAAATGCTTACAAATTTAAAATCAAATTTTTGGCTAATTATAAGATCGCTGTAAAAGAAAGTTTTGTGCGTGTATCACACCAGATTTTTAACTAGTTGTGTTGCATTCTTTCCCATTACAAAACGTATAGCTTTAAATTTTAGCGCCGTCTTTTAGAGTTATAATTTTTTAACAGATTTCTATGTAAACATAATTTTAGACAAGTGTTTCAGTAAACAGTCAAATATATAACATACAATTTTATTAGTAAAATAATACATATAATACTACATTAAACAGAATTAAATAAAATAGTTTTTGTTAATTTATGCCTTAAAGTTGCTTTAAAACCCTGCATTCTCTCTGTTACTTTCTTAGCGGAAGTAGTAATCCTCATTTCTGTGTAATAAATAGCAATTTGTTTAATTATCTGAACTTCGTGTAAATCTTTAGATAAAAATTCTTCTGATATGGGATGTTTAGGTTGAAATAAATCTAATTTATTCATAAAGTTCCTAACTGCACAAGTAATTATTTGATACTGAATATTGTTTCTGAGCTTTTGTTCCACACATTGCTTTTCACAGAAGCATATAATTTTAAAACCGATATAAGAAGCATACACCCCTTGTAACAAAGTTAACAAATTTACTATATTTGTATGTCATATTATAATTATGTTCAGTATCATTGGCAGCTCGTAATATATATTCTTACAATCAATACAGTTGAGCTTATTTTAGAGTTTCCTTACAATATATCCCGAAATATAATACAAGATATTTTCTTTGTAAATCACTTAAATTAATGCTATTAATTGCATCAAGTAATTCAAGCAAATATTGATCATCATCACCTTGGTCTTTGTTTAATGCCCTTTTCTCTGCTCGAAACTCAAAAACAGAATTTAGTTTATACCCAAAATCCACACAATTTGCATTCACACTAGGTGTAATATTGTTCTTGAAAAGTAACTTTCTCATCGCCCACTTAAATTGGATAGCATTAAGGTTATTGTTCCAGCCTCCCATAGAACGAATAAGAGAAAACGCACCATGTTAGCTCGAACTCAGGCCAAAATTCCTGGAGTTTCCGGATCCTTCCACAGGCATCAATAATTCGGGCTACCAAGTCCTCCTGTGTGTTCATTGGAGTCTCGTACATTAAGCTTTTTAAATCTCCCCATAGGAAGAAATCCAGCGGAACCGCTGGATTTCTTCCTCCAGGAATTTTGGCCATGGTGCGTCGCTGCCACGCTTGCAACGATGTTGTAGGTCGACAGTTCGAGCAATTATTATGAATGATGGGTGTTAAGTACCACTTTGTTGTTTTTACTTTTGTAACTAACGATAAAAATAAAATATGGAGCGAAGAACAGATTCCAAAAGAATGGAACGAAGGATTAATTATAAAACTGGCGAAGAAAGGGGACAAGACACAATGCAGTAATTGGAGAGCAATAACTTTACTTAATTCAACCAGTAAGATATTAACCAGAATAATCCTACAGAGAATGAAGGAAGAAGTAGACAGTCACCTACGACCAAACCAAGCAGGATTCAGATCTCGCCGCTTGTGTATCGACCAAATATGTACCCTTAGAATAATTATCGAAGAAAGCACAGAATGGAATAAAGAATTACACTTGTGTTTTATACATTTCGAAAATGCTTTCGATAAGATAATAAGGTTGCAGATGTGGAAGATATTAGAAGAGTTTAGTATACCAGACAAAATAATAGGGATAATTAAATTACTTTATAAGGATTACGGGCTAGAATTCAACATAACCGAATAATAACTGAAAAGCTTACCATTGAAACGGGTGTCAGGCAGGGCTGTATTTTATCGCCAATATTGTTCCTTATTGCAATAGACTGGCTGATGAGGAAGACAATGAAAAACAAGAACGGGCTAACATGGAGATTTGGACAGTTCCTGGAAGAAATTGAATTTGCGGATGATGTTTGCTTAATAAACGAGAAAATAAAACACACACAAGATAAGCTGAAAGTACTACAGACAACAGCGAAAGAAATAGGGCTTAAAATTAACTGGAACAAACGAAACTTCTCAACATAAATGGTAAGAACACGAACATTATCGAAATAGAAGACAAAACCGTCGAAAGTACGGAACAATTTGTGCATTTAGGCAGTTTAGTTGCAAAAGAAAACGGTTATCAGAAAGACATAAAAAGCAGGATCAACAAGGCACGAGGCGCGTTTAATATGTTAAGGAACATATGGACATCGAACCAGATGACTATGCAAACCAAAGTAAGGATATTTAACACCAACGTGAAAAGTATGCTATTGTACGGGTGTGAGTCATGGGCACCAAACAAGCGTCAGGTACAAGTAATTCAAACCTTTGCCAATAATTGCTTGAGAAGAATTACAAACATTTATTGGCCTAATGTTATTTCAAATACTGACTTATGGAATCTTACAAGCCAAGAACCAATCGAGAGCACTATGAATAAAAGGAAATGGCAATGGATAGGCCACACGTTACGGAAGCCGAACCACGACATCACAAGACAGGCACTAGAATTTAATGTAAAAGGAAATAGAAATCCGGGGAGACAAGCAACACCTGGAAAAGAGCCACAGAAAAACAATTTAAAGAACAGGGGAAAACATGGAATGAAATTAAAGCGATCGCCCAAGATAAATCCAGATGGAAAAACCTTACTAAACAAATGTGATTATATAAACAAATAAATAAATAAACAGTAATACTAATAAAATCAAGTTATAAATTGTAATAGTAAATGCACTCAACTCAAACATTACAGTGTATAAGAACTTAAGTGAAAAAAGTGAATGGGACAAGAGGTGCAAGGCCGGCAACCTTGTACTTATTTCAACCAGCCATGGAAACGTCGCAAGACGCCCTTTGTTCCACAAGGAACTACGGGAAGAAGAAGAAGAAGAAGAAGAACTAACGATAAAAAGCAATCTGTAATAAATAATGTTTTTCAATAACAAGGAGACGTTTCCGACCATATGTTGCGTAGCGAAAATTACTTCACTTTCCTTCCTCTCCAATCCCTGAAAATTTGTAAACGATTTTCGGAACACCCTGTATTACATGCCGTACCATCACAGGTGATTGATGTAATATCAATGTAACTTTTGCAAACAATTTTTTACGAACTGAGCTTGTATTTGTGCAGAAGTTTTGTTTATAAAAAAGTATGCCACTGGACACTTAAACTTATTTTTATATGAAACTATCTGAAACACTAAAGCTTCACTTGCCTAACATACAGCATCTGGAGTAGTTATTCCACCATAGTCTTCATAGCCAACATATTTATCATTTGCTTTATCCATACAACCTGCTTCCTTATAGCCATCTCGAAAATGAAAGCACAATAGTAGAAGGGAGGACAGTTTTCCCCCACTCCTTTTAATTGATTCGCGGATTCGCGGTTTAATTCGCGGATTTCGCGGTTTTAATTCGCGGATTTCGCGGTTTTAATTTCGCGGATTGATCTAATTAATTTCGCGGTTTGATCTAATTAATTTTCACATGTGCTACTGATTAAATTACGCATTAGCTTCCGATTAAATTACGCATTAGATTTTTAATTTGCTTCTGGAATTACGCGGCGGCCATCTTAGTTTTCTGGCGAGAATATTACATTTTTTCAGATTTTTTTTCTAAGTTCAATTTTTTTATTTTAAACTTCTCGGGGTGTCGGCCATCTTGGTTT